>SNQJ01S0052331.1:57659-71520 GCA_010110895.2 Picea sitchensis | reverse complement strand
AAGTAACAATATACCACAAAAATGTGTTAACCCGGGAGCATCATGAATTGTCCATGATAGTATTCCATGGAATTGAAATCGTTTTTTCCCTATTGGTCTAGAGATGTCATACATAGTGATGCCAACCCATAACTTCAACAACTAATCTATAAGAGGCTCAATATATATGTTCATATTTTTAACCTGGTACCTACCTAATTGGTTCAACATACTGCATGATTAATTATACTTATCTAGATTCCGTTATATATAAAAGAAATAACTAGCATGCACGAAACAAATAAATGAAATATTTTGTCATACTTTAAAGCAAATAAAAAAGATAATTAAATACCTAGAACAATCATTTCCAACATTGTGTGCTCTCTCTTGATCGACATCCAAGGAGGAAGGTTATTGTTTATAACAAAAAAATTCCACACTGAGTACGTAGAACGAAGCTCTCAAAATGGATTGACACCATCAGTTGCCAACGAAAGTCTAACATTACGAGGTTCTTCTTTAAAAATTTGCCACTTTTCTTCGATGTAGTTCAATGAAGAACCATTTGTAGGCATTCGAAGAACATCATCTCGACTTCTTTTATTTGTGTGGAAATCCATAAACTGTGCTATACTTTGGCATCTGAACAACCGCTGGAAACATGGAATTATTGGAATATAACAAAGAACTTTGTGAGGCACCTTATTTGATACTTTATCGGTTCAATATATACTTATTTTACATTGTGGGCATTCATTTTATAATTCATATTGTCCATAATATATGATATGATCATTAGGACATGCATCAATAGCCTGATACTCCATTCCAATTTCTTTCATAATCAAGGATATTTCTCAATATGTGTGGAAAAATATTTGACGTCGGTAATAGAAATTCACCTAACAATCTACAAAATTATAAACAATAAGTCAATGTAAACAATATTAATCATCAATATCTCATCCAATATACTAATTTACAAATTAGAAAACAGTAGCAATGTAGGAAAAAATTGAATCGTTTAAGTATTTTTGAACATGCAGGCATAAATAATTAACAAATTAAATACCTTAGTATATGTGTGAGGCATGTGTTTGATAAACCATTCAAAACCTTCAAGTTCACCAACAACAATATAGAAGATAAAAGATTTTTTTTTGAGCCTTCATAAAGAGGTTGACGTGACTTCTCCAGTAGAGGATCAACATCATGACTATCTTCTTGGTTGTTCTCATCCATTGGAGAAAATGTGTCTTGGATAAATCTATGTATCTCATCTCCCTTATTTGAATCACTAATGTTATCTCCATCCATATCATCATTAATAACTTGATCAACAACTTCAACATTCTGTTCTTGAAGTTCATCACCCTGTAAAGGAGTATTTCTGCTAGTACTTGGCAAATAACTCTTTGGAGGTCGACATTTTGGGGGCATCATCTATATATTTAAAAACAACGTAGAAAAGTTAGTGTGTATAGAGAATATAAAAATCCTGATAAGAAATATTACTGAAATTCATGAAATACTGATTATTACAGAGAATACATTAAATATTGAATCCTCTTACCAATGGACGATATTCATAACCCCCTTCGGCATGCCCCTTCTCCCTACAATGTCTTTGAGATGTTGTTGTTAAAAGTATTTTTTTTTGCAAGCCTCTACAATCATAGAAAGGGAAATAACATTTTTCATCGCCCCTCACCTCTAATGCTACTCTTAATCGATCAAGCTTCCTATCATTTTCGTTCATAGTGACAAATCCTTATCCTGACAAGTAATTTTCATACCTACACCATACCAAACAATAAGTTATCAAATTTTTATATTTTAGCGACTCCTTTCGATTATGATATGTTTATTTACAATGACCTACAATCCTCACAATTATTTCTTCTAAGACATTTTGACATGTTTTTTTTGTTTTTTTTTTTAATCGATTAACTATTAAGATCGATATGCTTCAATATGTACTTTAGATTAGTGTGTACTGAATCACCATGGAAAATAATTACTGATCTATATGGATATCGGTGTCCACCTACCTTTTCCAACTGGCTCAAAACAATTTTTTGACAATTTTGGCGATTTACTATTTTTAGCAGTTTTAACTTCCGGGACCATTTTGAGGGCCTAAGTGAAGTATTTTCGGGATCAAGCTCAAAAATGATATCCATAGGAATGATTGAGCTCCCAAAATGAATATCCTTTATGATACCTTTCCAACGGGCTATCACACACCTAAAATGGAGATCGTATGCAAAAGTTATGACCCCAGGAAGTTGATGTATTAACTTACCCAAACAGGGCCCACATGACTTTTGGCACTTCATCTCCTAGGGTTAGGTTTTTGGATGTCTAGGGTTTTTGGAATTATGGTTTATTATAAAAATTCCTTCAGAGCCTCATTGTAATCTTCTTCTTGTGAATGTGGACAGTCGTCAGGTCTCTTCTTAGAGATAAGCCGCCACCATTCTAGTAAGCTTGTTTCCGCTACATTTTACAGTTTCATCTTATTTCGTTATTGAATAGAAAACCAGTTTTACTGTATCTCTTTTATTTTGTGTTAAGCACATGTTAATAATCTGTAATCATTTCATTCTTCTCATAAAATCAGGATCAGTAGTATCAGAGTGGTTTCTCCTTGTTGTCTTAATGCATGTCCCCAACAAGGTCAAAGTACAAAGAGTTGGGTCTCGAGCTTGTTTCTCTTTAGGATAGAAGATCTCGCACACCCATGCGACCTCTCAAGGAAGGAGAAAATAAATTTGATGGGATAGGAGATCCTTTCAAACTGTTGATTGAGGAATCCCTCACGCAACAGAGGAACGAGATGATGGATAGTTTTGCGCAAATCCTTCGGCGGCTACCAACAAGCGACACATCTTCTTCGAATGGAGGCGCCGCCCCATTCAAGGTACAAATAAACTTTGATATTCCTATATTTGAAGGTCAGATAGACGCAGATTCTATAGACAAGTGGTTGAATCTACTAGAAGGGTATTTTTCTGTCCATAACTTTTTGAATAGAGAAAATATTACTTTTGTGCTCCTCAAAGTCATTCCCCATGTCAAATATTGGTGGGAAACTTTCCGTGAGAAAAAGGAAATAGAGGAAACCTCATTATTTTCAGTCAAAAACACCTAGGAATCCTTCAAGTATGATATTAAGGAACAATACTACCCTGTCAGAATTTATGATGACCTGTATACCAAATGGACCACACTGTGGAAAGAAAGAGACCAACCAGTGCCAGATTTCATAAATATCTTCCATACCTTGCACACCAAGCTGGGTATCAAAGATTCTGAGTGACATCTGGTGCTCAAGTATCGCGGTTCTCTGCATAGATACATCTAGACTGAAATGGAGTTTCTGGACATCTCATCCTTGGGCGTGGCCTACCGATATGTCGTCAAAATCGAGCAGAAGCTCAAACAAAAGACACGAAAATTTGGGCCTGGGAACCCCTCATAACCAAATCCGGGAAAGGGTGGCCCTAACCCACAAAACAAAGGAGAGAGAAAATATGGATAGTATCAGGACAACCAGTCCAAGCCATAAGCAAAGAAGGACATTGAAAATACAAAGAACGATATTGGGAAGTGGTGCAACTTCCATAAGATCCCTTGGCATAACACTGTCGACTATCGCTCAAAGTAGTGGTTGGTGGCTGAAGTGAAAGCATTTAAATCAGATGTAGATTCTGACTTTGAGACAGAACCATAAAGGGGAAGATGGATCATTGACGCAAAGCCCAATGCCACTGTTTCTACCACCAAGCTCCAACCTGGTGAACTAGATGATCCAGAAGAAGGAGAGTGCCTATTCCATTCACAGATGTGGGTAAAACGCACCCCGTTGCACTTCATCGTTGATAGAGGTATCCAAAAGAACCTCATCTCAGCAGAGGTCATCAAGTGGATCACCCTACCAACAACATCTCACCCACAACCCTACACCATTGGATGGCTCCACCAAGGAAGTGATCTCCGCGTCAGCCAACAATGTCAATTGTCATACAACATCAAGCCCTTCAAAGACGAGGTATTATGTGATGTTTCTCCTCTCTAAGTTTGTGATGTTCTTTTGGGGCAATATCATTTATGGAAACGTCATGCTATATATGAGTCTAGGCCTCGTAGTTTTATTATTACTTTGAACAAGAAATTGTACAGGATACCCGAGGCAGTCCCACCTAGTGCTATTTCCTTGATATTTGCTAAGCAATTTAGGAAGGTTATCTCTCATACAGGGAAGTTTGTCTTCTTCATGATTTGCTCTCAGAATAAGCGAAAGATCATAGCCACATCCAGGGTCTCTGCAGCCGACCTCTCCACACAACAGAATAAAGTAGATAAGGTCATGGAAGAATACTCGGATATCTTCTCCTCACCTACAAGGGTACCTCTGCACTGCCAGGTCAAGAACCCCATCGATATGACCCCCAACGCACCTCTACCCAATGGGCCAGTCTATCACCGCTCTTTGTTACAGAATGAGGAGATCAAGTGATAGATCCAAGAACTTCTCCATAAGGGGCACATCCATCCTAGCTCATCACCTTGCGGGAGGCCAATCGTGTTGGTACAGAAGAAATATGGAACCTGGTGACTCTATATTGATTACCGAACTCTAAATAAAATCACAGTCAGAAACCAATACTCGATTCCCCGAATCAACTACCTCCTTGATCAACTCACAAGGGTCAAATACTTCAGTAAGATTGATATGAAGTCTGGCTACCACCAGGTCCCGATAGAACAGACAGATGTATGGAAGACCACCTTCAAGTCAAAGGAAGGCCTTTTTGAATGGTTGGTCATGTGCTTTGGTTTGACAAATTCTCCAGCCACTTTCATGAGGATGATGGACAATATCCTGCGACCATTCACCAATACTTTTGTAGTGGTGTATCTAGATGACATTCTGATTTACAACGAGACTTGAGCTGAACACTTGCAGCATATTCAGCAGGTTCTGCACACCTTGTGGCAGCACAAGCTATACGCCAACTTGGAAAAATTCTCCTTTGGCATGGACAAGGTCCATTACCTGGGATACATCATTGATCAACATGGCATACATGTGGATCCAGCCAAGATCCAAGTCATCCATGACTGGCCAGCCCCAACAACACTCACTGAGCTTCGGAGCTTCTTTGGCCTTGCCAATTTCTACCGTAGGTTCGTGTTGGGATTCTCCCATATTACATGGGCCCTCAGCCAAACAAACAGGGGTGGTGGTAAGGAGAAATCTGCGTGGGGCCAGTCCCAACAACAAGCATTCAATGACTTGAAGCAGTGCTTATGCTCAACCCCAGTATTTCACTACCAGACCTGCAACATCCCTTTGAAATCGAGATATATGCTTCAGACTATGCCGTGGGTGTCGTTCTCACTCAGCATGGCCACCTTGTGGCCTATCATAGTGAGACACTGTCAGATACTATCCATAAGTACCTTACTTACGACAAAGAAATTTACTCCATTGCACAAGCTTGTTGTCAGTGGAGACATTACATTCTTAGGAAGGAGACAGTCATCCACACTGATCATAAGCCACTGCAGTTCATGTAGACACGGGGAAAATTGCAGAATGACCGGCATCAAAATTGGTCCACACACTTGCAACAATTCCACCTCAACATCAAGTATAAGACATGAAGCACCAATCACATCGTTTATTGCCTCAACAGACTGCCAATCGCGACACTCACCACGGTGCTAGAATCTTGAGGCCATGAGATATATGGATGGCCCCAACTCTATGAGATAGACCCTAACTTTGCCACCACCTACCAAATGTTGGGTGCAAATGCAGTTATCGATAATTTCCATCTTCAGGATGGGTTGTTGTGTCATCTGGGACATATATGTGTTCCATCAAGCGAGTAAGCGAAGATGATCTGGAAATCCCACTATAGTCAGGTGGCAGGACACTTCGGTGTCAAAAATACAGTGGTGATGCTACAAAAACATTTCTACTAGCCGAAACTTCAACAAGAGGTCAACAAGTATATTAGGTCCTGCACTGCCTACATCATTGCCAAACCGACCACTAAGAAACAAGGCCTGTACACCCCTCTTCCTACTCCTGACAGACCATGGGAATCCATATCGATGGACTACATGTCGGTCCTCCCATCCACCAAGAGAGGAAATGACTGTATTTTTGTGCTTGTTGATCTCTTTTCTAAGATGGGGATTCTGGTTGCCTACAAGAAGAGCATCACAGTAGAGGCCATTGCCAAGCTCTTCTTTGAACGAGTCTGGGTACATTTTGGAATCCCAAAAACCATTGTATCATATCAGGATAGTCGATTTCTGATCACATTTTGGTCGAGCCTCTGGTCATTGCTGGACACCAAGCTCACCAAATCCACGGCCTTCCACCCCCAGAAAGATGGCCAGACCGAGGTTGTAAATCAAATGATTATGCATATCCTTCGCATGTATAGTTCAAATCTCCCTCTCACATGGGATGAGAGTCTTCCATATGTCCAACATATCTACAACCAAGCCTTGCATAGCTCAACCAGCCACAGCCCCTTTCAGGTGGGGTTGGGATTCCAACCATTGGGTCCCATAGATGTTGCACTTCCCCTTGTGGTCACCTTGACTGACTCATCTCCTGCTCAAACTAAAGCTGGAAAAGCCACCTAGTTCATTGAGTGGATCCAACACATCTGCCAACAGGTTCAATATATCCTACAGAAGTCCAATGATAAGTACAAACAACGCCATGATCAACATCGGGTACCACATTAGTTTCAGGTGGGCAACAAGGTTTGGTTTCACTTGCAGAAAGAACGCCTTACAAAACCCCATCAGAAGCTTTGACCACTCAGTTATGGGCTGTACACTATCACCAAGTCCATGGAGGATAACTCATTTGATCTCAACATTCCTCCCTTCCTTGGCCTACACCCAGTGTTCAACGTGGATCTCCTTCACCCTTATTTCCCACCATTATTGGGCACCTCAGAAGTAGCAGAACAACTGAAACCAAAAGAGCTCAACTCTGAATGCATACAACATGCATCCAATGAACATATTGTGGACACACATATCAAGGGCACTCGACAACAAAGGATCTAGCTTTATCGAGTCGTCAAAGCAGGGCAACTCCTGCACCAAGGCAAGTGGCTCACCCGGGGCCAAATTCAACAGAAATTTCCTCATTTGATGGGGGACCTCAACGCAATGGACACCATTTCTTACTAAGGAGGAAGGATTGATCCATATGGGTATCGGTTTCCACCTACCTTTTCCAACTGGCTCAAAACAGTTTTCTGACAATTTTGGCAATTTACTATTTTTAGCAGTTTTAACTTCCGGGGCCATTTTGAGGGCCTAAATGAAGGTTTTTCGGGATCGAGCTCCTCAATTATAGAAAAAGAATGATTGATCCCCCAAAATGAATCTCCTCGACGATACCTTTCCAAAGGGATATCACACGCCTAAAACGTATATTGTATGCAAAAGTTACGACCTCGGGAAGTTGATGTACTAAGTTACCCAAATGGGGCCCACATGACTTTTGGCGCTTCATCTCCTAGGATTAGGTTTTTGGATGTCTAGGGTTTTTGGCATTCTGGTTTATTGTAAAAATTCCTTCAGAGCCTCATTGTAATCTTCTTCTTGTGAATGCGTGCAACCGTCACATCTCTTCTCAGAGATAAGCTGCCACCATTCCAACAAGCTTGTTTCCGCTGCATTTTATAGTTTCGGCTTATTTCGTTATTGAATAGAAAACCAATTTTATTGTATCTCTATTATTTTTTGTTAAGCACCTGTTAATAATCTATATTCATTTTGTTCTACTCATAAAATCCGGATCAATTACACACCATTTAACGAAAGTGGTCAAAATTTCTCAAACTTGAAGTGCTCTTGAAACTCAACCCTAATCAGTGAAATGATAGTGTAATGGAAGTTGTTTTCTATACAAAATTCCAATCTTTGAAATTCACCTCTAAAAAAAGAATGCCAACCACTTGTCATCCAAAATTGGGCTGGGTTGGTTTAAATTATCACGTGTTGATTTTCATCTACATACAATGGTCACAATTTTATGCTACTTATAGTGGTCACAGTTTTATTTTCTAAGACACTTTGGCATGTTCTCATTTTTCATTGTGTGACTAGTAGATTTCATCATGTTATCATAGATTTCGTCATGAATTTTTTATATTTTAGATACTCCTTATTAATAGTTTATAAACAAGTTACATCAACTACAAACTAAAGTTAATCACTAATCTAGAATTGTGTGCGATTATAAAAAATTGAGAGAAACAACATCACATATAAGAAAAGGGTATGTGGATTTTATTGAGAAAGTTGAAACACATACTTTATTTATATTGGAAGAGTATGGTATATAATAATAAGTTCATTTGTTAAAGGTGCTTAGTCATAAGCCAAGAAATTTAAAGGTGGCTAACCATAAGCTAAGATGGTTGAAGGTGGCTAACCATAAGCTAAAAATAAAAGAAAGAAAAAAATGACAATCAATTACTATCATTTCACCGATTAGGGTTGAGTTTCAAGAGCACTTCCATATCTCTATCAATGAAAAGAGAGAGACATTCTAACTACAATTGAAGGGAAAAGGGTATGTGGATTCCATAAACCTAGAATATTATGGAATCCACATACCCTTTTGCATAGAATATACTAACTAGATCCAAAAACCAAAGACATGAAATATGGTACTACACATATAATATATTATCAAGGAAAAAACAAGCTGCATGAAATTTGGACATTTGAACAAAAATTAACAAGTTAAATGAGTACATCAATAAAAATAAACATATTAACCTTGCAAGTTCAAAAACTAAGCTATGTAGATCGAGAATTGGATTTGTTCAACCGGTGGGTGACGAAAAAAATAAACAGCTCAAACAAAAGCCAAGAACAGTGTTGCAACTATAGAAATTGTGTTGCAAAGTCTTTTAAAGTCAGGTATATATAGATAAAATAGTCAACTAGCCGTTAACATCGACCAATGAGATAGGAAAACTTTTCGTCACTATTTCCACGAAAGTTTGTGGCAATAGTGACGAAAATCCCGACCAAGTTAAAATAACCTATTTGTGGATATTGTGATGAACTTTCGTGGCAATATCGACGAAAATCCCGCCCTATTTAAAAAATAAAATGAAAATAATGGAAACGTGGAAACATTTCATGGAATAATCCGCCCATATGTAGTAGTGACATTTGGTATCAGAGCAATTATTGGCTTCATGGGGATGCCTTTTTGGTCAAGGGTTTGGCTTGAGACTGTGATAAGCCTTGTTACAGTGGGATATCTGCAGTATTAATTCTTCAGGTGAAGAGAAATGGTGAGCAATTCGAAAATGGAGATCAAGAAGTTTAATGGGTAAAGTTTTGAGATGTGGAAGCTCAAGATGGAAAATATCTTGGTGGACATAGATCAGTGAGTCGTGGTGGATCCAGGTACTTCATCTACAAGAACTTCAACAAATTATTGGAAAAAATTAGATCAAAAGGTGAAGAGCACAATCTGACTGTGTCTCTTAGATTCAATGTTACTGAATGTGTCAGAGAAAGCTACAACAAAGGATTTATGGGATAAGTTGGGTAATTTGTATTAGTCTAAGTCCCTAGTAAATAAACTATTCCTGGGAAATAATATTTATAACTCGAGGATGAGAGATGGAGACTCGGTGGCAGAGCATTTGAACGCCTTCAATATTGTGGTAAGTTAGTTAGTATCTGTTGAGATTCAAATTTCATATGAATATAAGTGTATCAATTTATTGTTCTCTTTACTAGACTTGCGGGATAATTTGGTTGTGGCCATAGGTAGTAATACAACTGCCTTGAATTTTGATGAAGTGGTCTCATCCTTATTGTCGGAGGAGATGATACAAAAGAACATGGAAGGATAGAGAACATATGCATTATTTGCAAGAGAAAGCTCCCAAGAAATAAATAGATCTAAGTCCTCAAGTGGGAGATCTAATTCTAAGGGTATATCTAAATCTCCCAGAAAGTTTGTAAAGATATGTTGGAGATGTGGAAAAGAAGGGCACTACAAGAAGAAGTGTAGATCCAAAGTTGAGAAAAATAAGGGATATGAAGAATCTCCTTCTACATAAGAAACGACCTCCAAGGAAGAAGGAGGGGATGTGTACTTGGATTATTCAAGCACACATGTAGATCATGAGGCATGGTTAGTTGACTCAGGTGCATCCTTTCATATGAATCCCCACAAGGAGTGGTTCTGTGAATATGAAAGGTATGATGGAGGTAATGTTTTCCTAGGTGATGAATCGACAACCATAATCATAGGATGAGTAAAAATCAAGTTGAGGCCCATACATGGAAGGATCTGTAATAAAAACGGGATCTATAAGAAAAATGGACGATGCAGGGGTAAAAAGAATATTTTTGAAAAGGAAACCTACAGGATGGTTCAAGGAGAAATGGTGTTGATGAAGGGAGTCAGGTTTGGAAATTTGTATAAGCTGCAAGGTAGCACTATTAAATATGGGTGTAATAGTTCCATTGTTCCTAATTTTGGAGTTGAAGAAGGAAAAACTCCTGTAGTCTCTAGAGAAAAGGTTATGTTGTGGCATCAAATATTGGGGCATATCGAAGAGAAGGGTCTTCAACTACTACATGGTAAATGTATGGTTGAAGGTATGTCTAACTTCTCTCTGGATTTTGATTTCTGTGAACATTGTGTATATTGGAAGCATAATCGGGTATGATTCCCCTCTGGTGAAACAAGGGCAGAAGAAATTTTACAGCTAGTTCACAATTATGTGTTTAGACCTGTGTCAGTTCCATCATTGGGAAAATATGTGTACTATGTCTCATTTATAGATGAATTCTCGAGGAATAATTGGATATATTTCCCTAGGAAGAAATATGAAGTATTTGACAAGTTTAAAGAGTTTAAGGCTCTTGTTGAGAATCAAATAGAGAAAATAATTGAGGTTCTTAGGAAATCTAATGGTGGAGAGTTACGTGGGAATGAATTTGAATAATTCTGTAATAAGTGTGGTATAGAAAGGTAGAATACTACTCCATATACACCTTATTAGAATGGATTTGGAGAAAGGATGAACAAGACGCTATTGTAAAAAGCAAGGTGCATGCTCAGTGGTGTTGGGTTGGGTAAAGAATTATGAGCAGAGGAAGTGGATACCATATGTTACCTGGTCAATAGATCACCCTCGCTAACACTAGATGACAAGACTCCACAAGAGGCATGGACTTGTAAGAAACCTTCTTTCACACATCTCAAGGTATTTGGTTGTGAGGCCTATGTTCATGTTCCAAAGGAAAAAAGGAGTAAGCTATATAATAAGGATGAAAAGTGTATCTTTATTGGGTATAAATATGCTCTTAAATGTTATAATATTTGGAATCCAGAAACTAAGAAGGTTGTGTATAGTCGAGATGTAGTATTTAGAGAAATGAAGGATTTTTTCAAACATGAAGTCCTACCTGGCAAGGAAGAACAAGAGAAAATAGAGTTTGATTTAAAGGATGATGAATCAGACTCTATAGAAAAACAAGAATCAGAAGAAGAATATCCTCATACTCCATTATTGAGGAGATTGTTGGCCAGCTGAGAGGGGGGGGTGAATCAGTTGTCACCATGCTTAAACAATTATGCTTCTTTTAATATATTTACAAGGCACTCAATGATGATCACAATAATGCAGGGAAATCAACAACGACACATTCAACATCAATCACATATATTAGAAACACAAAGACACAAATTTCCCAAGGAAATCCATACAGGGTAAAAACCTCTTCTTCTTTATATGATAAGTATTATTTACATTCTTTACATTATCATACATTTGAACACCAACTCATTGTGAGGCTACAACCTCTTTTTTGCAAGATGCAACTTGCTGAGAACACCAACTCTCTGTTTTTCTCTAGCACCCACTAGAAGGAAGCACCAATTCCCTGGTTTCTCTAGCTCCAACTAGAAGGAAGCACCAACTCCCTGGTTTCTCTAGCACCAACTCGAAGGAAGCACCAACTCCCTGTGTTCAAGCCCCCACTTGAACCTATGAGGACACTAGTCCTCCCTAGCACCTCCCAACCACCCTAATTATGAATCTTTGCTACTGAAATTCATTACAGTGATGTAATGTTCAACAATGTCTTACCAGTTCATCATTGTTCTGTTGCATTTCATTGCTCCATCTGCCTCACTACCTTCCTGCACACATAACTTGCATTGTCTTTTCTTCTACCTTTTATGCTCTGTGCACCATGTCCATTCACTGCACGGTTCCTCTTCTGTTCAATTCAGCTGCTGCACTCTCCTCCTTCACGCATGAATTACCTTCAACAACAACAACCATATCCACTTCCAGCAACAACATCAACCACATCTCTTCTCTGTATAGTGTATTTATAGCTTGTGTGCACCTTATGCATGCAATGCATGCAATACCTCTGCATACTCACGCTGCATCGTTATCCTCCATAACTCGAGTGCTCTATCTAATCATCATTATGACTCTTCAGCTTCTCTGGTCATTTTTCCACTCATTCAACATCACTGTATGTTATGTTGAGATTCCTCAGCCTCTCTGGTAGTTGAGACTCTTCATCTTCTCTATGACAATCAAGCTCATTCTTTCTGTTTCAGTTACGAGCTCCAACCCTCATCCATCTGTCAATTTCCTCCATGAATCGTCTTCATTCCACTGGTAGATTCCATGTAACTCTTCAACTCCTTTGGAAATCACTCATAAGACTCTTTGCATCCTCTGGTAGAAACCATCAATGTTTTCTAGCAGTTACACTGTGAGAATCAAGATTATCCCTCTGATCATTCTCATGTTCACCTCCATTGTTCGATTAACTCTGGTGAGTTCTTGCGTTATTTACTCATTTCGCACTTTCGCAATTTAGAGATTCTATGATGAGACATCTTGAGTCTCCATGTCACGAGTTCTGAAACTTCGAAATGGAGCTTTTCTGCACTATCTTCTTCCTTTATATGACCATGGCCATGACCAATCGCTTATGCATAAAGTGCTTTTCGCGAATTCGTATTTCGTGAGTCTGGAGATGAGGCATCTCGACTCTCCAAGTTGCGATCCCCAAAACCCCAAGATGGATTTGAGATCAACGGTCCACGATCTCTATGAATCTATGGTCCAAATCTAATCATGAATTCGCATCTTGTGATTCATTCGATAGAAGTTCTTGTTACTCCAAGTCGCGATAGGCGAAGCTCCGGGATGGAGATTAGATCAACGGTCCAAAACCCTTGGTGATCTGAGGGTCCAGATCTTATCGTGAGTTCGCATCTCACGATTCTTGTGATGGAGGTTCTCGTCACTCCAAGTCGTGATACACAAAACTCCGAGATGGAGCTTTGACATGCTCTGATCCTCTGCCACATCTCCTCTTGATCAATGGTCCACGACTGTCCCTGATGGACGGCCAAGATTCCTTCACTGTTTTGGAGAGTTGGATGACTCTTGGACTTATCCGCCTTGCAGCTTCACCATATATAATGGCTATGGAGCCTTCGTAGATACCCCAGATCCTACGGCCCAAATCTTCTCACGATTTCACCACTTCGTGATTTCGTCCACCTTCGCGATTTCTTCGCTTCGCGATTTCGTCCACCTTGCGATTTCGTCACTTCGTGATTTCGTTGTTCTTTCCATCGTTGATATTTGCAATCATTGTTCTTGCCATCAATGACAAGATTACTCCCAAATGTAAACCTTCCAACAATATCCCCCTTTGGCATTGATGACAACCCTGAACGACTGCGCTAATCTGTTTGGACCTCCAACTGTAGCATCTGATCCGTATAACTCCTTTTCTCCCCCTTTGACAT
>SNQJ01S0052331.1:16599-42173 GCA_010110895.2 Picea sitchensis | reverse complement strand
ATTCCTTTTCATCCATCTTCAAATTTTCAAATTCTACTCTATGTCGTTGAAGCTTGACCTGCTTAACTTTTGGATCACCTTCATAGATACTCTTGAGTTTGTCCCATACCTATTTAGCAGTGTTGTAGCCCATCACTTTGCTAGAAATGGTTGGTGTCAATTCTCCTAGAATAACATGTCTAGATTTTGAATTACAACTCATAAGATTCTTCTCATTTGGATCGGTTGGAGCATTCTTTGGGATTACATAGCCATTTACAACTAAGTACCAAATGCCTAATCCCAAAGATGTTAGGTAAGTTTTCACTATATCACTCCAGTATGCATAATTTCTTCCATCAAATCATTGAATCCCATTTCGAATGTGCTCATGGTCATCCATCTGTACTCAGGATTTTCCTTCCAGTGGTTAAACTGTTCTGAAGGCAACCTTCTCTGGTACCAATTGTTGGAAATACTGAGAGGGGGGTGAATCAATATTTAGAGCAATTAGTATTTTTGAACTTGTATTTCAATCATATCATGTATTCAATTTATATCGAATCAGAAATGAAGACTATCCAATGAACAATGAAGAATATTATAAGAGATACACCAATACACCATGCACAATATATAAGAACTAATCATGTATGATTTTTCAAAGGAAGTAATGACTTCCAAAGGCAACTACAACTTCAAAATATAAAGGGAGGGATAAACCTACAAAAGGAAGATAAAATCCTCCAATATAAGGAGAGGGTTGACCTCTCCATCCTTGTCCCTTCCATCCACCCAAGAATATATGAGAGATAATAAAACTTTACGTTAAATTATCACCATCAACAAACCATCACATAGAACCTGATAATGCTTCCTGAGACTTATTCAACTTCTACAATTATTCACTTCTTGGAATAATCTGATCCTATAGATAATATTACTCAATGTATTCTCTGAAACTCCTCCAAGTTTCACTCCTTTAATCCTCCCGGAAAAGGAGTTATAGAGAAAATGGTAGACCTTATTCAATTTTGGTTTATTCAGGAGAGCGAACTTGTATAGAATGCCCCACACTAAATATTTAACATCCGATTCTAAAATTTATACATAGGAAACTACATCCCGTATTATTTCCAATTCAATTGGTATCACTTCATTTGTATTCTCTATGAATACGTTATGATTGTTTTACCCAAAACACATGTTTATGACCAGCTTCAGGACTAGTCAAAAACCCTATCTTCCACATAGTGTATCTCGAAAACTATAGTGAATAAAGAGATGAAATTTTTAGCAAAGGTACATAGATATGTCTTATCAATAGCCTCCAAATTTCACCATATGAATCGTTCTATAAACAAATTTATAGCGAAAATGGTAAGATGGCTTGTAAATAACATACCTTAGAACACATCACCAAAATACTTCATCCTCCCTTGAAATTCATCCTTCTTTACTTCTGATTTCCTCAGAAATTCGAATTATATCTTCTTTTTCATTAATAAACTTGCTTGTTTTAAAAAATGAATGTATAATGAGATGTATTTATACCCTTTATGTCACTTCCTTTTAACATTAGGGCCGACATGTAGTTTCTTCTTCAATTCACATTTTCATCTTCAAAAATTCATTTCTCCTCAATCGTGAGGATCCACGTGACGTGCCACATACCACCGGAAGCAGCATGACTTATACTATCCATCCATGGGTGTTGTATCTTCATGTGTAATTTCCTTCATATCTATATACTTCAATCAACTATGGGGTCCAAAATCCAATGGCTAGGGTTCACGTCAATGACAACAACCAATCTTCCAACATACTCCACTTGATTTTCGTTCAAATTTTGTCTATTACTGATGACGATCCTAGAGCTATCAGGGAGGCAGTGGATTTAGAGGATGGAAAACTATGGAAAAATTCCATGGATGAATACATGGTAGCATTGGATAAGAGTGAGGCTTGGGATCTAGTGGAGTTATCGACTGGAAGAAATCCCATTGGAAACAAATGGGTATTTAAAAAGAAGTTGAATGTAGAAGGAAAAGTGGAGAAATACAAAGCTTGATTAGTAGCAAAGGGTTATTCCCAGGTTGAGGGAATTGATTTTGGTGAGATTTTTTCTCTTGTTGCCAAGTTAAATTCTAATAGATTTTTGTTATCTATTGTTTCTTCGTTTGATTTTGAAGTAGAAAAGATGGATGTGAATACATCATTCCTACATGGGGATATGGAAGAAAATTTTTATATGAAGCAACCATAAGGTTTTGCTGTGAAGGGAAAGAAGGAGCTGGTATGCAAGATGAAAAGGTCCTTGTATGGTTTTAAAAAGTCACCAAGGTCGTGGTATCAAAAATTTGATACTTATATGCTCGGACTTGGCTTCACAAGAAGCAAGGAGGATCACTGTGTGTATTTTAAATTAATCGGTGATCATTTGATTTATTTTTTCTTGTATGTGTATGACATGTTGTTGATAGGAAACAACAAGAAGATTATCCAAGATGTAAAAACTCAGTTGTTCTCTAAATTTGACATGAAGGATCTTCGTGGTGCAAATTTCATTTTGGGCATGGAAATTAAAAGAGATCGAAAAAAAAGAAACTCTTATTAAATCAGAGAAAATATCTAGAGACAATATTGCATAGGTTTAATATGCAGGAATGTAAAATGACAGGGTCCCTATTCTTGTTGGTGTAAAGTTATCTATGGATCAATGTCCCAAGACATAGGAAGAGGAGGAGGACATGTCTCGTGCTCCATATGCGAGTGGAGTTGGCAGTTTGATGTATGAAATATGATTTCTAATGCTGCAAATTAATTTATAGATTTGAAGAAATCCTTAAATTTAGCCCACAATATGTTAGAACAATCCTTGAAGAACAATGAGGGAGGGCCAATTTTTTGTCTTAGTGTTAAATATAAACAATGAAGCATAAACCCTTACACAAGATGTCTAGAATGTAATATATAACACTAATCATTCACTAGACACTAAAGGAATAGTTTTGGATGTTTTTGTTTTTTATGTTTATAAAGCAAGAAATAAACTAATTTTGATTTTATGATTTTAGTGGTTGGTTGTTGGGAATTAAACTTAGTGCCTTGTCTCTACCTAGTGATTTATGGGGTCAATAAGTATGCCCCTCTGGTAATTGGTTATCCAAGGCTTGTGTATTAGAATTAGAGACAAGAACCTTAGGGGAAAATATTCTCTTGTCTAATCAAGACAAGTCATGAAAACCAAATCCCTGTAAGAAGGGTTTCCCTGATAAACTATGACTTGAATCTAATGCTTAAAACCATTTCCAAGGAAGAAAGAGGGAAAGAAAAGCAATATATTAAGTACTTACCCAAGTTAACAAGAGAATAAGGAAGGAACAAACCCTATAACATCTCCTCTCCAAGTAGTTAAGTAACTCTTCAAATGGATCGATATTTGTAGCTTTGTAGAAATATTGAACATTCACAATAATATATTTGATGAACCAAGAAAAATTACCAAGAAAGAGAGAGCTCCAAAAATTGACACCAAAAAATCCAAGAAAGATCTTCTATCAAAAGGCTTGTAAAATGATCTTCAACAATTCACAATGATTTGGAATGAGAGGAGAGCCTCTATTTATATAGGAGGCTTCTACATCCTTGTCATTAATTAATAATTATTTTCCTTAAATTTAACCTAGGAGACTATGAAAGGAGACTTGTCATCCACATAAAGAAGGAGATTAAGTCAATACAAAATCAAATATGCCACATGTACATAAAACTCTCATGCAAGAGGAACATCCCACAAAAAATGGGGCAAATTTTCTCTCCTAACACAATGTTCCATCAAACCTCCAAGTGGAATGACCTCATGAAAACATAGAGAATGATCTCAAAAGTGGACTACCTTCTCACAATGTTCTCAAGGAATCATCAATAGTAGTCTCTATGGCATGGCCAAGCCATCAAATCAAGGAAGGTCAATATCAAAGTCAAATAATCATCCTAATCACCTACATGGTTGTCAAAAACCCCACATGTGTGGGTCATCACTCAAAACAATAGGAAGACACCTCCAAAAATGGTGAACGAAGAGGAATGCTCTAGGATCTCTAATATGGCATGTGTAGAGGATTTCCATGTGTGCAAAAGTATCCCAAATGCGCCTCGGATGATGTGACCAATGCTTTAGATTATGTGTACTTCCTCAAGAACAATGACACTACTTCAGGAGACGTGAAGATGAGTGATCACATGAAGAATAATCTCTGATAGTATATGACCAAAGTATGATCAATACATAAGAGATGGATACATGCTTAAGAATATAATAAGTGTGATATACATAGGTGTGAAAACCTTTACAAATAGAAACACTCTTACATCATAAACAAAGGGGTAAAGAGACTATGCAAATCCCCTAGATCATGTGTCCTTGTAGATCCACCCCAATATGGTTACATACCTAAGCCAAATCATAAACAAATCAAATGGTGAGAGTTACCAACACCAAGGGGTAGTTAACCATAGCCATAAAAGTAAAATCAAATCTTGATATGGTGGCTAAAAATACATGCCATGATTAACCACATGGGGTATGGAGATACCACATAAGCCTCCTACCAATACATAGAACATCTAATTATGGTTCAATAAAATACATGAGTATAAATACAACCTCACTTCCTCGAGAACAATGACACTACTTTGACATATGTGAAGATGACTAATCACATGAAGAAAAATGGGCGATGCAGGGGTAAAAATAATATTTTTGAAAAGGAAACCTACGGGATGGTTCAAGGAGAAATGGTGTTGATGAAGGGAGTCAGGTTTGGAAATTTGTATAAGCTGCAAGGTAGCACTATTAAATATGGGTGTAATAGTTCCATTGTTCCTAATTTTGGAGTTGAAGAAGGAAAAACTCATGCAGACTCTGGAGAAAAGGTTATGTTGTGGCATCAAATACTGGGGAATATCGGAGAGAAGGGTCTTCAACTACTACATGGTAAAAGTATGGTTGAAGGTATGTCTAAATTCTCTCTGGATTTTGATTTATGTGAACATTGTGTATATGGGAAGCATAATCAGGTATGATTCTCCTCTGGTGCAACAAGGGCAGAATAAATTTTACAATTAGTTCACAGTTATGTGTTTGGACCTATGTCAGTTACATCATTGGGAAAATATGTGTACTATGTCTCATTTATAGATGAATTCTCAAGGAATACTTGGATATATTTCCCCAGGAAGAAATCTGAAGTATTTGACAAATTTAAAGAGTTTAAGGCTCTTGTTGAGAATCAAATAGAGAAAATAATTGAGGTTCTTAGGATAGATAATGGTGGAGAGTTATGCGAGAGTGAATTTGAATAATTCTATAAGAAGTGTGGTATAGAAAGGTAGAAGAATACTCCATATACACCTTATCAGAATGGATTTGGAGAAAGGATGAACAAGACGGTGATGGAAAAAGCAAGGTGCATTCTCAGTGGTGTCGGGTTGGGGAAATAATTATGAGCAGAGGAAGTGGGTACCATATGTTACCTGGTCAATAGATCACCCTCGCCAACACTGGATGACAAGAATCCACAAGAGGTATAGACTTGTAAGAAACATTCTCTCACACATCTCAAGGTATTTGGTTGTGAAGCCTATGTTCATGTTCCAAAGGAAAAAAGGAGTAATCTAGATAATAAGGATGAAAAGTGTATCTTTATTGGGTATAAATATGCTCTTAAATGTTATAATATTTGGAACCCAGAAAATAAGAAGGTTGTGTATAGTCGAGATGTAGTATTTATAGAAATGAAGGATGTTGTCAAACATGAAGTCCTACCCGACAAGGAACAACAAGAGAAAATATAGTTTCATTTAAAGGATGATGAATCAGACTCTACATAACAACAAGAATCAAAAGAAGAGTATCCACATACTCCATTATTGAGGAGATCGGTTTGGGAAATAAGGAAACCGAAAAGGCATACTCTGTTGGAAATACTGAGTGGGGGGGGAGGGTGAATCCGTATTTAGAGAAATTAGTATTTTTGAACTTGTACTTCAATCATATAATGTATTTAATTTATATCCAATCAACAATGAATACTATCCAATGAACAATAAAGAATAGTATAAGAGATACACCAATACACCATGCACAATATATAAGAAGTAATCATGTATTATTGTTCAAAGGGAGTAATGAAATCCAAAGGTAGCTACAAAAGGAAGATACAATCCTCCAATATCAAGAGAGGGTTGACCTCTCCATTCTTGCCCCTTCCTTCCACCCAAGAATATATGAGAGATAATAAAACTTTACATTAAATTAGCACCATCAACCAACCATCACATAGAACCTGATAATGCTTCCTAAAACTTATTCAACTTATGCAATTATTCACTTATTGGAATACTCTAATCCTATAGATAATATTACTCAATGTATTCTCTAAAACTCATCCAAGATTCACTCCTTGAATCCTCCCAGAAAAGGAGTTGTAGAGAAAATGGTAGACCTTATTCAATTCTGGTTTATTTAGGAGAGTGAACGTTTACATAATTCCCCGCACTCAATATTTAACATCAGATTATAAAATTTGTACACAGGAAACTACAACTCGGAATATTTCCAATGAAATTGGTCTCACTTCATTTGGATTTTCTATGTAGACGTTATGACTGTTTAACTTGAAACACCTGTTTATGAAAAACTTCAGGACTAGTCAAAAACCCTATCTTCCACAAAGTGTATCTCAAAAATTATAGCGAATAAAGAGATGGAATTTTTACCATAGGTATCTAGATATGTTTTGTGGTCAAAGAAGCGGAAAAGAAGGAGCAAAGGAAGGAAAAGCTATTCTTTGGAAGAGAATACCAAGGAAGACAAATCAACAAGGAAATATGGATCGTGGACAACTCAGCAAGTAGAAGAAGACGTCAATGAGTGCTTTGGAGCACCTGACGGAAAAGAAGGAAAGGTAGGTTGGCAAAGCCCTAAAAACTTGGGTCAAGTGGACCTAGGGTTTTATATACCTAGGGTTTTGGATCTAGGGTTTTGACACATATAATTTTTCCATGTAATGTATAAATAAAGGTCTAGAGGAGCCGAGAGGGGTTCGTTCAAATTATGAGGGTTAATGGTTGTTGATTATTGTTGTCGAGAGAGAGAAGTGTGTTGTTGTAGAAGATTTTGTATTGTAAGATCTTCAGTTGGGTGTGAATATCAACCCTGCAGCTAGGTCCACAGGGAGGGGAGAGAAGAAGAGAGAAGAGAGAGAGAGAGATATGCAAGGTAAGTGCACAGATAGAACAATATGTTTCCATTTAATATATTAATAAGAATAGTTCTGTGGACGTAGCCCTAGGGAGAGGGTGAAACACGTATATCTTGTTGTTCTATGTGTTTGATGCTATGTGACGTAGTAAGAGACGCAACCACCACCTCGTTGCGCTCTCCTTCTCACAGGATCATTCAATTCCTCATGCGAGCCGAAGCGTCTCTTTCGATTCCTCCGTGGAATCCCTGCTAGAAACCCGATCCATAGGTCCTTTCTTCACCCACACGACCTTCTGCACATGACCACGCTCTTTCCCGACTCAGTTTTGGGTTTCGGGGTTTCGTAATCCCTGATGACAAGAGTTCCTGTCCTCTCGAACTCCCAATCTCTGATGAGAAATTTCACCTATACGCACCCTTTACGTGCCTTAGCCTCTCCTGGCAATGCCCTGGTCCATGTGACCGCTTTCCATAAGACCACAGCCTTATATTCCTTCTCGTCGGGGTTTCGGACTTTCAAGTGCCAAAATGCACTTGTCCTCAGGATCCACGATCCGCCGAATCCCGACATGCTATTTACGCACTAGCTCTCCTGGCTAGGCTCCTGGCCCATATGACCGTTATCCCCGTGACCGCAGTCTTACCTCTCGTCGGGGTTTTTGGCTTCAAAATCCCAATGTGCTCCAATTTCCGTTAGCCCTCCAGGCTAGACTCTTGGTCCACGTGACCTCCTCTATATGACCGCAGTCATACCTCCCATCGGGGTTTCGGACTTTCCAATTTCTAAATACATATGTCCTCAAGATTCACGATCCATCGAATCCCGATTCTCCGCCATGCTGACAGCTGGCTCCCACAATGGCGCTTCCCTCCTTAACGGGGTTTCGGACTTCACGATTCCGAAATGCATAAACACCTTGTCACTAGGATTCCCGATATCCCGATGACCCAAATGCCGATAGACGACTTCCTGTCGGGACTTTCCCCGATGGCTTCGATTGCTTCCGTGCGTCCTCCTCTGATGGACGGTCCTGATTACTCTTCGTGTTTTCGAGACTTCTGATGTCCCGACTCTCACGACCTCAGGAACTCCAATTTCCCGAGTGACGATATACCGATGTCTAGTGCCCGGATCTCCGGAATGGACATTCATGTGACACGCGTCCTCTCTCAGATGGACGGCGCAAATTTGTGTCGGGGTTTTCAAGATGGACTTACCCGACCTCCTGTCCACGGGAATGTCGATATCCCGACTCCCGACACCTCGATCTCCGCCACGTGTCTCCACTAATGGACAGTCCAGATCGCTCCCAGGACTTTTACTATGGAAATCCCCGATCTCATGTCATCGAGACTTCTGATTCCATGAACATCGATATCTCGATAACTATCAGGACTTCTGCCTGGCATGAGAAGTGTTAAACCCCGTGCACCTCCTGTCCAATCTGATGGCTGACGGGATTTCCAATTGAGATCCAACGACTGACAATCTCCCCCTCCTGTATGCTTGCTTTGATGCTCCCTGGACGTAGAAACCAACGGTCCAGATCTTCTTCTTCAGCCGATCTGACGGCGGCTCTGCTCCCTCCTGAACTTGTGCACTCCTTCCCAACCTTAGGAGAATTTCAAAAGCCAAAGGCCTCAACCTTTGCTCCCTTTCTCCTCTATGAAATCCTTTTCCTTAGTTCTCGCTATGCGTATAAAAACGTTGACTCCTCCTGAGCTTTTACTCTCAAATCCCCAAGGGATTATTTGACTTCTGCACCTCTGCAGAGTCTTCACGCACACGCAATGCTATCTCTCTTGAGCTTCTCAAACGCTTAGATCTCCGAGGAAAATAAATCCTTTCCTCCTCTCTCCCTCAGATGGAGAATGTTTTGGATGCCCTCCTGTCTATCCCTCTGCTCAAGCAACCTTCTTGTTGAGTCTACAGGGTGTTCAACAACCCTGTGAAGATCCCTCAGTGGATTCTTCCCTCAATTACAGAACTCAAAGAGTTCTCTTCTCTTCTCTGTGCATGTCTGCACACTGACTCAAATGCCCACCTGGCAGAGTGTCTTTTACATAGAACGTTCAACAGTTTTGTCCTCCTTCTCCTGTGCACCTATGCACTCGCTCGATGCCCACCTGGCAGAGCTCTCAGAATCCTCAGTGATTCTGGTTCTTCTCTGAACTCACAGCAGAGTCCTTCCTCTGTGCTCCCCTTGCACCTTCTCAATTCCCACCTGGCAGAGCTCTCAGAATCCTCAGTGGCAGAGCTCTCAGAATCCAAGGTGTTCAACAACCTTGAGGTCTTCCTCCTGAGTTGTTGATTCCAGCTCTTATGCCGCAACATGCCTTTGTCTGAACCCGCAGTGTTCAGAAGTGCATCCTTTGTGCACGGCTATCAGAACCCGTAGCGTCCCATCACACCCTCCTGGTGTGAAGCCTCAAAGACCTCCGCCTGAAATCCAACCAACTCCTGCAAATGCACAACTACAGTATACATCTACAGCATAAAAGAACACTCACAAACATTCACATAACAGAGAATTCATGCAGGAAAAACTGCTTTTGTTTATATTAAAATGGAAAATGCCTGTTTATACAAGGTGTTCCTGAGCACGGCCAGTAACAAGGTCTTGACTCTTCTCTTCTGCTCTCTACACGCATATCCTCTTCTATCTCAACTTATTTCAACTACCAAAGAGATACTCCTACTCTCTTTTACCTCAGGGGGCTCTTAGAGCTCTTCCCTCCAATCTACCTACCCTATTCAATTGCATTGAATGGGCTGTCTAGTCCATAATCGGATCTAGATCTCAGCCATACAAACATTAAAGGCCGATCTACCTAATTCCTACAAAAAGGCACGGCTCTACAACTCACCAGCTTAGACATTTAATTACATTGAATTCATATTTCAAATGAGGCTGCGCCTCTCTTCAACACATGATTTGAATTCGCTGACGTGGCTGGCTAGCGGGTTGGATGATGTGGAGAGATGCTCCTACATCAAACTCCTCAACTGCAAAATTCATGAGCTCCTTCTCATGAGCTTCCCATCTCAGCTGTGGGAATCCTCCTGGATCCCAGATTATTCTCTGGAGTTGTTCATCCGCTCCATCCTGTTGCTGCTGCTGCTGCTTCCTTCCTTCTTCTCAGCTTCTCCTTGCTGGCAGTTTCTACTGACCTCAACATCATCCTTTTGATCTCCTCGATCACTGCATCCAGCTGCTCCAGTGGCTGGTCATGTTTTTGCAGTCTCCTCAACTGCAAAAATTTTCTGCAATTGGGTAGATCATCATGATCTCCCATGCCTTCTTCTTCATCTTCATCTATGGCCTCAAGTTGCCACTCTGTTGCAGACTTCAGCTCTGCAGTCTCCTCCTAACTGACTTTCTGTTCAGTCACCTTCTCTGACAGCTCAACTTATGTCAGTTCTCTTACTGGTCCTGGATTATTCAGCCAATCCTCCAGCATCTCCAGCTCCATCTCCCATGGAGTGATAAATCTGCCTGCTTTCTCTTTGGCTTCCTTTGCTTCTAGCTTCAATGCTACAGCTTCTTTCTTTTCAGCTCCCTATCCGAAATCATTGAGCCTTTCCTCAGAATGCTCCTTCTCTTTTCCTTCTTGGGCAGCTTCCAAAGCCTGCTCCAATTCTTCTTTGACAGTCTCAGCTGATTGTTCTTCTGTTGTTGTTGCATCTGCAACCTAGATTTCTGCCTCCTCGTGGGCAAGTGGTAGGAATACTCCAATTCCCCCAATCATCATAATATTATCCTGATCTTCCTCCTCTCTCAGCTGCACATGCTAATCCAAACTCACCTTTGAGCTCATATGCTCTGTCAGCTCCTCAGGATGATTCCAACTCACTCCTGAGTTCATGATACCCTCAGACAGTCTCATCTGCTCGGTCAGCTCTTCAGGCTGATCAAAATTCACCTGCTCATCCCTACCCATCTGGCAATATGGGATGTCTCTACTTCCCTCCTTGCAGTCCATGGAATCAACTAATTCCATCTCTGTTTCCTTGCCCACCTGGAAAACTGGAAACCTTTTGCTACCCTCCTGGTAGTCTTTGAGATCCCACAGCGATCTCATACCATTGCCCAGCTGGCAATGTGAAATTCCTTGGCTGTCCTCCTAACAGTCCATGAGATCCCGCAGCGATCTCATCTCTTTGCCCACCTGGCAAACTGGAATTTCTTCTCTTCCCTCCTGGCAGTTCTTGAGATCCTCAGCTGATCCCAATTCATTTTCTTCATCATTGAGACCTCTCCCAGTCTCTGGTTCACATACCTGAATCATTTATTCTTTTGGTCCATTGAGGTTTTCAGCATACCTCAACCATCTTTTTAACAGCCTGTTCTACCCTCTGACCATCAACTCCTTGACTGGCCATTTTTCCTTCGGATTCCTCATGGGCCATTCGCGCATCCATCTCGACCTCTTATCCTGCCGCATCTTCAATTCGAGCTTTTCTATGTCTGCCTTTAATTCATAGAGCTCTTTATCCATTTCTGCAAGTTTTTCTGCCTTGCTCTTCCTCCCAGCATGCCTATGGCCTTCAATAACCATGGTGTTGTCCCTATCTGCTCTCCTAACAAACCTTCTGTTGTCACTCTACACTAAGAGTGTTACTAGCTCCATCCTATAGTCCTCCCTGACTGCTTTCTTGATTGTTGCCTACCTGCAAACAATCAACACAGAGTCTCCAGTGCTATGTCTTCCTTTACCTTCTCCCTCTGCTTGAAATATACAAACAAAGTTCTAGCTCTGATACCACTTGACGCAGTAAGAGACGCAACCACCAACTCATCGCACTCTCCTGCTCACGGGATCGTTCAATTCCTCATGTGAGCCGAAGCGGCTCTTTCAATTCCTTCGTGGAATCTCTGCTAGAAACCCGATCCACAGGTCCTTTCTTCACCCGCACGGCCTTCTGCACATGACCGCGCTCTTTCCCGACTCAGTTTTGGGTTTCGGGGTTTCGTAATCCCCGATGACAAGAGTTCTTGTCCTCTCGAACTCCCAATCTCCGATGAGAAATTTCACCTATATGCGCCCTTTACGTGCCTTAGCCTCTCCTGGCTATGCCCTGGTCCATGTGACCGCTTTCCATAAGACTGCAGCCTTATATTCCTTCTCGTCGGGGTTTCAGACTTTCAAGTGCCAAAATGCACTTGTCCTCATGATCTGTGATCTGCCAAATCCTGACGTGCTCTTTACGCACTAGCTCTCCTGGCTAGGCTCCTGGCCCATATGACCATTATCCCCATGACCGCAGTCTTACCTCTCGTCGGGGTTTTTGGCTTCAAAATCCCGATGCGCTCCAATTTCCGTTAGCCCTCCAGGCTAGACTCTTGGTCCACCTGACCTCCTCTATATGACCACAATCATACCTCCCATCGGGGTTTCAGACTTTCCAATTTACAAATACATATGTCCTCAGGATTCGCGATCCCTCGAATCTCGATTCTCCGCCATGCTGACAATTGACTCCCACAATGGCGCTTCCCTCCTTATCGGGGTTTCAGACTTCGCGGTTTCGAAATGCATAAACACCTTGTCACCAGGATTCCTGATATCCTGATGACCCAAATTCCGATAGACGCCTTCCTGTCGGGACTTTCCCCGATGGCTCCAATTGTTGCCGTGTGTCCTCCTCCGATGGATGATCCTGATTACTCTTCACTTTTTCAAGACTTCTGATGTCCTGACTTTCACAACCTCGTGAACTCTGATTTCCTGAGTGCTGATATACCGATGTCTAGTGCCCGGATCTCTGGAATGGACGATCGCGTGACACGCATCCTCTCTCATATGGACGGCCCAGATTTGTGTCGGGGTTTTCAAGATGGACTTACCCGACCTCCTGTCCACGGGAATGTCGATATCTCGACTCCCGACGCCTCAATCTCCACCACGTATCTCCACTAACGGACGGTCCAGATCGCTCCCGGGACTTTTACTATGGAAATCCCCGATCTCATGTCATCGAGACTTCCGATTCCACAAATGTCGATATCCCAATAACTGTCGGGACTTCTGCCTAGTGTGAAAAGGGTTAAACCCCGTGCACCTCCTGTCCAATCTGACGGCTGACGAGATTTCCAATTGAGATCCAACGGCTGACGATCTCCCCCTTCTATATGCTTTCTCTTATGCTCCCTGGACGTAGAAACCAACGGTCCAGATCTTCTTCTTCAGTCGATCTGACGACGGTTGTGCTCCCTCCTGAGCTTGTGCACTCCTTCCCAACCTTGGGATAATTTCAAAAGCCAAAGGCCTCAACCTTTGCTCCCTTTCTCCTCTACGAAATCCTTTGCCTGAGTTCTCGCTGCGCATATAAAAACGCTGACTCCTCCTGATATTTTACTCTCGAATCCCCAAGGGTTTCTTTGACTTATGCACCTCTACATAGTCTTCATGCACGCATAGTGCTATCTCTCCTGAGCTTCTCAAATGCTTAGATCTCCGAGGAAAATAAATCCTTTCCTCCTCTCTCCCTCAGATGGAGAATGTTTTGGATGCCCTCCTAGCTATCCCTCTGCTCAAGCAACCTTCTTTCTGAGTCTGTAGGGTGTTCAGCAACCCTGTGAAGATCCCTCAGTGGATTCTTCCCTCAATTACAGAACTCAAAGAGTTCTCTTCTCTTCTCTGTGCCTGTCTGGACACTGACTCAAATGCCCACCTGGCAGAGTGTCGTTTACATAGAACGTTCAGCAGTTCTGTCCTCCTTCTCCTGTGCACCTATGCACTCGCTCGATGCCCACCTGGAAAATCTCTCAGAATCCTCAGTGATTCTGGTTCTTCTCTGAACTCACAGCAGAGTCCTTCCTCTGTGCACCCCTTGCACCTGCTCAATGCCCACCTGGCAGTGCTCTCAGAATCCTCAGTGATTATGTTTCTTCTTCCTGAACTCACAACAGAGTTCCTCCAACTGCACCTTGTGCCTGTGCTCAATGCCCACTTGGCAGAGCTCTACAGAACTCACAGCTAAGTTCTGTCTGCAACTGTGTCTCTCATACACAACCTTGCCTCCAAGGTGTTCAACAACGTTGAGGTCTTCCTCCTGAGTTGTTGATTCCAACTCTTGTGCCGCAACATGCCTTTGTCTGAACCCACAGTGTTCAGAAATGCATCCTCTGTGCACGGCTATCAGAACCCGCAACGTCCTGTCACACCCTCCTGGTGTGAAGCCTCAAAGAGCTCCGCCTGAAATCCAACCAACTCCTGCAAATGCACAACTACAGTATACATCTACAGCATAAAAGAACACTCACATACATTCACATAACACAGAATTCATGCAGGAAAAACTTCTTCTGTTTATATTAAAATGGAAAATGCTTGTTTATACAAGGTGTTCCTGATCACGGCTTGTAACAAGGTCTCGGCTCTTCTCTTCTACTCTCTACACACAGATCCTCTTCTATCTCAACTTATTTCAACTACCAAAGAGATAATCCTACTCTCTTTTACCTGAGGGGGCTCTTAGATCTCTTCCCTCCAATCTACCTACCCTATTCAATTGCATTGAATGGGCTGTCTAGTCCATAATTGGATCTATATCTCAGCCATACAAACATTAAAGGCCGATCTACCTAATTCCTGCACAAAGGCACGACTCTACAGCTCACCAGCTTAGACATTTAATTACATTGAATTCAGATTTCAAATGAGGCTGCGCCTCTCTTCAACACGCGATTTGAATTCGCTGACGTGGCTGGCTGGCTGGCTGGCTGACATGGAGAGATGCTCCTACATCACTGTGTTATTTTCTTTCTGTTATACTGCTATTACATTGTTGTGTTGGATTTGAGATATGACCTATGAAGTAAGCTTAAGCATGGTAAAGAATATCCAGATTGGTGTGTGTTGTTTCCCTAGATCCACTTTGCACTTCCTCTGGTTGTAGACACTTGTGTCCCGCAACCACCTATTGCTACTTCGGGTGATACTAAATTTTCTTTGCAGGTGTTTTTGAAAGGGCCAATAGTTAGGGATTGTTGGGGCACTGTTAGAGTTGAACCCTGGGTCTGTCCTTGTTCCAATAAATGGTTATGTTGACGGGACCGGGATATTCTTGAGGGAATGTCAAGGTGGTTTCCATCGAAGATAGAGATTCAGAAGTGGATAGAAGAACAAGAAAAGGAATTCGTTGAAGCCCAGAATAAGAACCCTAATCTTAGTACAGAGGATTGGTTGGGAAGGTATATCTTTACTGATATACATGAGATTTTCTTTGGAGGAATTCATAAGGATCTATATGAGTGGTTAGCCATATTAGCAGATACCCAGTTTGAAATCAAACCTAGACCACCTGTGGTTGGGACGTCGACGTTGATCAAGAAGGTCAAGAGAGTTGATAATGTTGTGTCAAGAGCAGTAGATCATTGGTTTGGCATCACTATTGGAGGGTACATTACTGAATTTTCTATTGACAGAGTCGAGTCATATAGCCAAGCAGAGAGATATTTCTTTAAGGGAATTAGAGGAAAATTTTTACACTTTTTGAAGTTGAAGATCAATATGCTATTGCATGAGAAGAACATCTTGAAGATATAATAATCTGTCAGATTGAAAACGTTAGTGTTCAATAACTCAGAAAACGACAACGACACAGTGGTTGGACATACGCACAGTGGGAGAACCTTCAGAGAGGTTCCTCTGGTGAACTTGTTTGAGTAGACTCATGAGACACTAGAACAGGATTAAGGGTTCTACAATGGAGAAGAAGAAGAGTTATTTAATGAGGAACATTCAGAGTTTGCTAGGGTGGAGGAAGGGAAGACTGAAGAACCTCGCCGAGAATAATTAGAGACTTCAGGAACTGTACCTTTCGTGGAAGTAAGTACTATTAATCCTCCTCTTGTTCTAGTAGAGTTAAGTAACCAGAGTAGTCAGAGTTATGAGAGCACTCAGAGCATTGTTACCAGTCGTCCAGTACATAATCAGTCAAGAAACATAGGAAGATCTATGGCAGATGAAATGAGGTTACCTATATTTAGAGGAGATGGATCTGAAGATCTTGATCGGCACTGGTTCTTATGCGAAGCTATATGGAGTATTAAGAAAGTCAGTGACGAAGCTGTTAAGAGAGATTAGTTTAGTACTACCTTGAGAGACCGCGCACTGAGCTGGTACATGATGTTTGTTAAAGGGGTTTCACAGCCTAAACCATTGAACGATATCAAGACTGTGTTGAGTGCAGAATTCAGGAAACCCAAGTCGGAGTCACAGTGCATTACATAACTGAAGGAGATCAAGAAGAGAGTAGATGAACCTGTTTGGGAGTTTGAGCAGAGGTTTAATACCTTGATAGGCCACTTGAGCTTTTAGATTATAGATGAAAAGAATAAGGAATTGTTCATTTTTTCCCTCTTAGCACACATCAGAGTTCCTATGATGAAACAGAAGGTCGCTTCGTAGGCTGAGGTGTTGGAGATTGCCATGAAACTAGAATAAACCCCTATGGGAGAATCTCGCTCAGGTATGTGTCAAATTTTGAGTCAGCTAAATAGCTTATCTTTGTAGCTCAAATATATGAACAAAGATAAAGTAAACGATAAAAGAGAAGACATCTGGTGTATCAAATGTAAATCAGAGGGCCATAACAAGGAGCATTGTCCCCTATTTAAGGATTACTTGGCCTCTGGAGCTCTGAGCCCTTTGAAGCATGTTACTCTACCTTGGTGTGAGGTATGTAGAAATAGAAATCACCCTACTGAATGTTATTACATGCAAAAATATGTCCAGACACCTACCAACCTTTGTTGCACATTCTGTAAATCTGTGGGGCATGATGAGAAGGACTGTAGGGCTTATGACCTCTTGCATGAAAGGTCAAGATAAACATATAGGATTCAAGGAGAGATGCAGCAGGAGGGAAATGCTACGCAGTTTAACTCCCGAGGAAGAAGGAACCTCAATCCTTGCGGTGGATTCAGAGGAAGAGGATGAGGAGGAGGCATGGTTCGAGGTCGAGGTCAGATCATTTGTTATAACTGTGCCCAGCTGGGTCATTTGGTGAGGTATTTTTATAACTCTTGTACCACTTCCAGCTACTGCAACTCATTTGAACATGTTATTGAGGATTGTCCAACATTGTTAGCGAATCTTCACGAGAGGCGAGGAGGAAACTAGCAAGTCCAATTAATATCATCCTAACCTCGCAGAGAGGATCCCAGAGTCATTGTTATCACTAGAGGAGGCATTGTTATACGAGAAGATAGGGTGACTCCAGAAAATACTACAGAGGGATCGAGGGTCAGAAGAGATATAGAGAAGACATAGTCATTTAATCCAAGGAAGGAGAAGCATACATTTGAAGAGGAAAGAAAATAATTTAGAGGAGAATAGGATTCTTCATCCAAGGCAAAACCAAAAGTGAGAGAATGTGGGATGCCTCTGGAATTAGATCAATCTAGATCACCTGGAGAAGGAGGTAAGCAAGCTTGTCTGTTTCTTGTATATGTTCATTGATTTGATTAAGGATGAAAGAGTTGTGCAAGAACTACAACACTTGATCAGAAAGTATGAGCCGGAGAAGATAGATCCTCTGTTGAATAGAGAAGTACATCAAGTATCCAGAAAGAGAAGGAAAAACAAGGAACTACAACTTAATGCTCAGATTCAGGACTATGACATAGATTACGTGGTCCTCGACTTGGGATCAGAAGTCAATGTTATGACGAAGAAGACCTGAGCATTGATGGGAAAACCTAATTTGATCTATTCCCCTATCAGTCTCAGGATGGCTAATCAACAAGCAGTAAGCTCCTTTGGAAGACTGGAGCATGTCCCTATGGACATCGACGAGGTAAGGACGTTTTCATACTTCAAAGTAATTGAGATAGTTGATGATAGCTTTCCTTATCCTGCATTGTTAGGAATTGATTAGGATTTCAACAATTCTACTATGGTTGACTTAAATAAAAGAAGAATGATGTTTGAAGGTGATGAAATTAGTTTCATTATGCCTCTTGATCCTGACGAAGATTGCAGATACACAGAACCCATTAGAGAAGAAGATCGTGCTTATAATGAACTAGAGAATATATATAAATTGACAGCAAGACAATAGGATTACATTAATCCTACAACAGAAGGAAACTTAAGCTGGAAAAGTGAGATTGCATGCTCATCAGACTCAAAGGAAGAACTGGAGAATTGGCAGAACAAAATGTATGAAGTTTCTGCACAGAGGTGTGCCAGATTAACCAGGGAAGTTCACTGGATCGGCACATAAGTAAGTAACCTGCCTACATTTGATGGTTTAAATCATTTAGAAAAATTCTTAGTGGAATTTGAAGAAATTGTACCAGTACAACAGAGGTTGTTGGCACTGGATGAAGCCTTGAAAGAAATTCTAGAAAGATGGTGGGGGACACACAAGAAGAACATCGTGGAGTGGGTCCAATGTCGCACTTTGATGACAGTGCACTTTTCAGAACAAGTCGAAGGGTGTGAAGTCTGATACACAGGTCAGAGTTTTCCAAAGGACCATGTGCGGAGTTGTGAGGAGGCCTGGAGCAACATTCCTCAAGAACATTGAGTGCATAAATTCATTAAAACTTTGGACACAACGCCTATCAATTGGTATCTTCAAGCGAAACTGTGCCTCACCACTTCAGATTGGTACGGTATGACCTAGAAATTTATAGCTACATTTTTATTTGAAATTCACTACCCCACAATAGATCAGGATTTACAAGTTGTAAGACAGAAATCCTTTGAGGAGGAACCTAACCTCCCTTTGGAGCAAGAGGAATATGAGTAGACTGCCTCTCTTCAGAAATTACAAGGTTTCTACAATATCAATGTTGATGAAGATGATGACCCTAGGAATGTGAACATCGCAGAAACTGAAGGACATAGAGACATAGAAGGGCCAAGGGTTGAACTACCTTTCATTGGACAACTAATCAAAATCAAGAAAGTTAATATTGGAACAGAGAAAGAACCTAAGTTGGCCAACATTGGAGATTATTGGGATGATGCCACTATTGATAAGATTTCAGAATTACTACATGAGTATCAAGACTTGTTTCCAACCAAGTTCACAGACATGAAGGGCATTAAAGGGCCCATGGGAGAAATGAAGATCCCCTTGAAACAAGATGCAAGTCTAGTCAAGAAGAGACCCTACAGACTCAATCCCAATTATAAGAAGAAAGTGAGGATCAAACTAGACAGAATGCTAGAAGTAGGAATCATAGAACCTGTTGAAGAGTCAGAGTGGATTATCCCTATGGTGGTACAGGATAATAAGTTAGGAGAGATCAGAATCTATGTATACTTGAGGAAACTAAATGATCCATGTTTACATGATCCATTCCCTACACCGTTTACTGACGAAGTGTTAGATAATGTAGGAGGACATGAAGTTTACTCCTTCACAGATGGATTTTCAGGTTATCACCAGATCAGGATTGCTAAGGAAGATCTCCATAAGACCACATTTTCCATAGAATGGGGTTCTTTCCAGTACACTGTGATACCTTTCGGATTGAAGAATGCACCAACCATATTTTCCAGGGTGGTGTTCAAAGCATTCAAGGATTTTTTACATAAATGTTTGGAAGCATATTTTGATGATTGGATTGTCTTTAGCTTATTGAAAAATCATATTGAATGTTTGAGACTAATGTTGGATAAGTGAAAGCAATGCCATATTTCCATGAACCTGAAGAAGTGCATCTTCCTCTCACCTTTTGGATTATTTCTGGGACACATTGTATGTAAGCAAGGGTTGTTGGTAGATCCCTTTAAGATTTCCATCATTGTTGATCTACCTCCACCTACTTCGGTTAGACAACTGCGCACTGCACTGGGACATACTGGATACTGCATAAAGTTCATTAAGGGATATGAATAGATAAAAACACCCATGGAAAATATTTTAAATAAATATCATCAGTTTCAATGGTCAGAGGAATGCCAACACAGCTTCGACACACTAAAGCAGAAAATGGTTATTGTGCCTATTCTGGTTTTCCTATATTGGAGTAAGGAATTCCATGTCCATGTTGATGCTTTGTCCATTTCATTAGGAGCAGTTTTAGCACAACCAGGAGCAAGAGATATTTACCACCCATTAGCCTTTGATAGCAGGAAGCTATCTACAGTTGAGGTAAACTACACTACCAATGAAAGAGAAGGATTAGCTATGATGTATGCATTGCAGAAGTTTAGACACTACTTGTTGCGAGGGAATTTCAAGATGTTTACTGATCACTCCGTGTTGAAATACTTAGTCAACAAGACATTGTTGGGGGGAAGAATATGCAGATGGATATTGTTATTCCAGGAATATGACTTTGAGATTGTGGTCAAGCCAGGGAGAATGAACAAGGGACTTGACCACTTGTCTAGGCTAGAACATGGAGAGGAACCTACCAGTTTGGAGGATACACTACTAGATGCACAGTTGCTAGCCATCGGAAAGGTTAATGATCACTTCTCTGAGATAGTCCAGTACCTATCTACAGGAATGGAACCTCACGAACACACATTCATTCAAAAGAAACAACTGGTAGTTCGTGCTGCAAATTTTTCACTTATAGATGGACAACTATATAAGATGGGACCCGATGAGATCTTGAGGAGATGCGTTATGGAGGCAGAAAGACCACTTGTTTTGGAAGAATCATATGAATGCATCATAGGAGGACATTGTGTCAGGAAAGAAACAACGCACAAGATTCTTAGAGCTGGCCTTTGGTGGCCCACTTTACACAAATATGCTAAGGAATACTACAGAGTCAACGATGTATGCCAAAGAGTTGGAAAACCTTCCAGAAGGGATGAGATGCCTTTAGCACCTCATCTAACGTTACATGCATTTGATAAATGGGCCATTGATTTTGTGGGACCTATCAACCCCCCAGGAAAGTGTACAGGAGCTCGATACATCATCACTATTACAAAGTATTTGACCAGATGGGCAGAAGCAAGAGTAGTTAGGGACTGTAGTGCAACTACAGCTGTGTAGTTCATATTTGAGGATATCATAACAATATTTGGATGGCCAAATATCATTATGAGCGATCAAGGTAATCATTTTATTAATAAGACTATTGAAGCCTTAACTCAGGAATTTTAAGTTCATCATGAGAAGAGTATGCCATACCACCCACAAGCGAATGGTATAGTCCAAGCTTTCAATAAGATCTTGGAGACATCGCTGACAATGATTTGAAGTGTGAATAGAGATGATTGGGATTTGAGAGTGCCAAAAGTACTATGGACATATCGAACCACTTGCAAGAAGATGACAATGAAAACTCCCTTTAAGTTAGTTTATGACCTAGAAACAGTGGTACCTATGGAATATCTGGTTCCTAGTTTGAGAATTGCAGCATTTACAGATATGGATGACACAGGTGTTGTACAAGACAGGATTTCGTAGTTGGTAGAACTGGAAGAAGACATGTTTATTGCATGATTTCATCAACAGGTACAGATGAAACGAGAGAAGGCCTACCATGATAGGCATATCAAGAGGAAAACATTCAAACAAGGATATTTGGTGCTGCTGTACGACAACAAGTTCATGAAGCATCCAGGGAAGTTCAGGAGACATTGGCTTGGGCCTTATGAGGTCCCCTATGTTACAGAAGGAGGAGTTTCACACTTGAAGACTCTGAATGGAGAATGGAAAGAAGGTTTGGTAAATGGGAGCCGGTTGAAATTGTACTATGACAACCAGTTGCCTCGCAATTCTCAGTAAAAGCATAAGAAGAAGGGTCTAAGTACCAGGCGCAATTGAAACTGGGTACCAGACATAGAAAAGACAGTTTGCACAAGGAAGGGAGGGACTAAGTAGAGAGCACAGGCTGCTCCGCGCAGTCTGAAGTCGAAGTGAAACAGAAGGTTCAGTATTGCAGTGACTCGGGACAGGTCATAGGTGAGTGTTGGGGGCCTATTGGCCCTTGGTTAAGGAAGAAAGGAAAAGTACGAACTGCACGGAAAGAACATTAACTGAGAACGGGTCGAAGTGGTTAAAGAAGCGGAAAAGAAGGAGCAAAGGAAGGAAAAGCTAGTCGTTGGAAAAGAAGACCAAGGAAGACAGATCAACAAGGAAAGATGGATCGTGGACAACTCAACAAGTGGAAGAAGACATCAATGAGTGATTTGGAGCACCTCGTGGAAAATAAGGAAAGATAGGCTGGCGAAGCCCTGAAAACGAGGGTCAAGTGGACCTAGGGTTTTAGATACCTAGGGTTTTGTATCCAGGGTTTTGACAGCTATAATTTTTCCATGTAATGTATAAATAAAGGTCTAGAGGAGATGGGAGGGGTTCGTTCACATTATGAGGGTTAATGGTTGTCGATTTTTGTTGTCCAGAGAGAGAAGTGTGTTGTTGTAGAAGAGTCTGTATTGTAAGATCTTCAACTAGGTGTGAAGATCAACGTTGTAGATGGGTGTGCAAGGAGGGAAGAGAAGAAGAGAGAAAAGAGACAGAGATCTGCAAGGTAAGTGCAAAAATAGAACTGTATTTTTCCATTTAATCTATCAAGAAACACAGTTTTGTGGACGTATCCCTAGGGAGAGGGTGAACCACACATATATTGTTGTTCTGTGTGGTTGATGTTGTGTTATTTTCTTTCTGTTATACTGCTATTGCATTGCTATGTTAGATCTGAGATATAACCTACAAAGTAATCTTAAGCATTGTAAATAATATCTAGATTGTTGTGTGTTGTTGCCCTGGATCCACTTTGCACTTCCTCTGGTTGTAGACACCTGTGTCCTGCAACCCATTATTTCTACTTTGGGTGAGATTGCATCTGCTTCGCAGGTGTTTCCAAAAGGGCCAGTAGTTAGGGCTTGTTGGTGCACTATTAGAGTTGAACCCTGGGTCTGCCTTTGTGCCAACATAGTCAAATCAGAAGAAGATGATTGGTAGCCATTAAAGAGAAGAAAAATTATGCATTATGTTGGAAAATTGGTTTGGATAATTGGTTGTCATTGATTTCAACCCTTATAGATTGATGTCAACCCTTGGAGAGGTCCATAAATGTTGGAAAGTTGTATGATCGAGATTGATGATGAGTTAGTTGGGTGCATTTGATGTAGCCCACATGTAGCTCCAGAGGTGTGGTTAAGGAACCCAAGTTTGTATGAGGAATAAAGACATGAAGATCAGTAAATTTGTAGGTAAGACTATCATACATGGATAGTACACACCGTTCTATTTCTGGTGATGTGTGGTATGTCATGTGGTTCCTCACGATTAGTGAGATATGGTCTTGTGAAGTTGGAGGACCCTCAAGAATATTCTAGAAGCCCCTAGAAGGTCAACAAGAAGTCAATTATTCTAGAAGCTCATAGAAAGTCATCAAGAAATTTTCTAGTTAAAGTGGTTATACAAAAAAAATTCTAGTCAAAGTGGTTGCAACAAGAAATTAATTATGGGTAAAGTAGTTGTAACAAGAAGGTTGAATAGGCAAAGTGGTTGAACAAGAAAATAATTAATTATGGGTAAAGTGGTTGCAACAAGAAGCTAATTAAGGATAAAGCAGTTGCAACAAAGTATTTATGATTTGACTTATTAAGGAAAAGTTAGTTGCAACAAGAAAGCAGGTTATCCCTAGATTGAGGAGAAGGGGTAAAACAATTACAAGTTGTCCCTAAAGGAAGTTACTTGGGAAGTATAAATAAGATACCAAGAGACTCCCATTAGAACCTATTAAGGATATTGAATATCTATAAGTGATTGAGGTAACCAAGGAGATATAAGGTGAATTTCAGAGGGAAGGTGAAGTAAAGAAGGTCGAAAATCCAAGGGAGGATGAAGTCTTTTAATGATGTGTTCTAAGGTATGTTATTTACAGGTCATCTCACCATTTGCACAACAAATTATTTTATAGAATTCTTAAAATAGAAAAAATCTGAGGCTATTGAGAACACATATCAAGGTACCTATGGTATAAATTTCATCTTTTAGGTCGTTGTAGTTTGGGAAATACACTCTGCGTAAGATAGGGATTTTGATTAGTCTTGAAACTAGTTTTAAACAGGTGTTTCAGGTAAAACAATCATAACTTATTAATAGGAGATCCAAATTCAATAAGACAAAATGAATTGGATAGAGTATAGGCCTTAGTATGTTATGTGCAATTTTCATATCCAGATATTAAATATTCCTTGTGTAGAATTCTCTAAAAGTTATCTCTCTAGAATAAGCCAGGATTCAACAAGGTCTACCATTTTTTCTATAAATCCATTTATCGAATGTTCCAAGCTGTGAAACTTGGAGGAACTACAGATAAGGCATTGAATAATATTATGTAAAATTTTCATACCTTTATTCATTACAGGTACGAAGTTATGCTTGTTGAAAGTTAGGGTTGCTGACTAATCCAAAAACTAGTCCCGTGAGACTAAGGAAAAGTTTGATGAAGATGTTATTCTCTTGTTGTTGAAGTTATTGGTACAGATTGTGGGTGCATAAAATTAGCGTTTTATGCTTGGTTTATGTGAGGATTCACTACACTTAGTTTATGATTGTTTGAATATATATGGCACATGATTAGAGAGACATAGTTGTACATGGTTTGAGCTATAGACTTGTGATAGTTGGTATGAGATCTATGTGATAATATTTGATTGGTTGATGAGATTAATGTGATAGGTTGTTGATACAAGTTGTGATATTTTTTTGGTATGGGCTATGATAGGTTGTTTATGTACATGGTTTATGTGCATGGTTATGGTACATGATTGATACTTGGTATGGTTGATGCACTTGTTATGGTATATGGTTGGTGTGCATGGTTATGATACATGATTGATACTTGGCATGGTTGATGCACTTGTTATGGTACATGGTTGATGGTACAGGTTGAGGTCCAGGTTGATGCATGGTATAGGTTGGTACTTGGTTGAGACACATATCTTGTAATGGTATGTGGTGACCTTGGTACATGTTTGGTAGAGGCATGTGTTGGTGTTGATGAGCATATGGTTTGAAATATGCTCTTAGTGATATTGGAATGAGTTGCATGAGGAAGAGAGTGGATCTAGTTTCGTGGATGAGACAATGATTGGTTGGACATGTTGTTGTGAGAGTGATTGATGTGAAAGTGATAGTGACAACGACAATGGCAGTGGCAGTGATTGTGGTAGTGACAATGTAAATTCTAACCTTGTACAATATCTACTACAAACTGATATTCAGAAAAGAATAGAAAAGATACAATGGCAAATACAAACATTACACAGAGATTTTTCACCTGGAAACCGAAACCGGGAAAACCAGCATATATTATATTCATACATTGTGTTACATTGTTTACAATATAATATACATATAGGAGCCAGCGGCATCCAA
>SNQJ01S0052331.1:0-16028 GCA_010110895.2 Picea sitchensis | reverse complement strand
TTGATAAAGTGAAAGAATATATATTGTGGTTAAAATCAAATCCCCCCCCCTCTCCAACACATTATTTTCCAGAACTATGCATGTGTGTGTGTGTGTGTATATATTTGTTTGTTTGTTTTTCCTAACATGAATTTTGTTGCATGAACATTTTCTTGCAGAATTAATAGGTTCAAGAGGGAATTTTGGTTCATGAATGAGAATTGTAGTCATGGAATATGCTTAGGGATATTACAGCCATGAGGAGGAGGTCAAAGGTCTACATGTCATCATGGGAAATGTTGATACAAAGTCAAATGGAAGAAGAGGAAGGCATGAGCCTATAACTATGTGAATCCTACATAGAGAAGTGTAGGGATATAGGGAAAATAATGAGACTATTATGAAATCCCAGGAAAATATACTATAGATTTTGAATATGTTGCATAGGAAAGCCAATAAATAGTCTGACAAAAAGTAAGTGGATAGTGCTAGACATGTGACAACATCTAGATCCCGTAGAAAAAGGGATGAGCATGGGAATGAAAGGAAATCAAGGAGCATGGGAGGGAACCATCATTCCCCAAAGAAATACACTAGGAGAGATCATCCAAGTTCAGGTCTAGGGAGAAACCCAAGTGTGTCTCTTGTCGAGAGGCAAAGAATAAGGCCTGAGGAAGACATATTACAAGGTGAACTTAATAAAATCAAGCCACCAAATTTCAATGGTGAGCATAGAAAAGGAGAAGAGGCTGAGGCATGGCTGTTGGAAATAAATAAAAATTTCCAACTACATGATTACCCCTCAAGGGTAGAAACAAGGATTGCAACCTACCACTTGCAAGGAAATGCATCCATGTGGTGGGATCAACTTAAGAAATCAAAAAACCTTGATGAGAGGAATTCTTCATGGAGGTAGTCTAAAGGATATTTATGGGAGAAATATTTTTTTGAGAATTAATATGAAATAAAGATGAAAGTGTTATTTGAACTCAATTTGGGAAGCATGACAATGGATGAATATGAGAAGAGGTTTTTTGAGTTGTTGAAGTATGTGGGATTCATAGAGGATGAGAAGGTAAAAATAAAAAGGTTTATGAACGGGTTGCCTTCCTTCTACAGTGACAAGATACAATATGATAACCCTATGACTTTCGAGGAGACCATAAGGAGAGAAAATCATCTTTATGAGCAGAGCATAGGAAGGCTAGTTTTCCAAAAATATTGGAATAACTAGATGAAAGGAAAGAGGGATCAAAGGTATAACGGTTTTAAGCCACCATTTTTCAAGAAAAACTCACAAGAAAATTAGCAAGGATAGTCAACCCAAATTGAGAACAAGACTACAGATTCATTTGGAAAATTTCCAAGGCAACAACCTATAAAATGTTGGGAGTGTGAGAGAAATCACTTGTATATGGACTTCCCACACAAAGGTATTAATGAATGACGAATTTCCACAATATCTAGGAAACTAAAAGAGTGGAATACATGGGAGGAAACATGCGAAGGATTTATGCAATCTTGGAAAAAAAGTAAGAAGAGTATCAATCCCCCATGATTGAAGTGGAAGATAAGATTGATAACAATCCCATAAAAACTTTAATTGATTCTGAAGCTAGCCATAATTACACAAACTATAACATTGTTAAAATGCTTTAGTTACAAAGGAGTAAGAATAATAAATCTTGGTTAGTTCAGTTGGCCACGGGGACCAAGAGGAAAATTGGTGAGTTGGTTAAGGATTTCCCAATAGACACGAATAGACTCATCACAAAGGTAGATTCGAACATTATACCTTTGGGTTCATATGATTGTCTTGTTGGATAGTTGGTTGTCATTGATGTCATCTCCTGTCAACCCTAGAAGAAGTAAAAGAGATGGGTGTATTTGGAGAAGTATCCAAACTAGGTACCCTTATGGAATAGCTCTAATAATGGCCCTTATGGGAAGATGTTGTGAAGATGTCTACAAGAATCCCTGAAAATATGGTTAAGTGGTTAAGTAGTTAAAAAACCCTAGAGGTGTGCTTATGAAGCCCGAAGTTGTTTGAAGAAAAAGAGTGTGAAGGAAATTGTAAATGCATGTAAAACCATCATAAATGGATAGTCCTCTTCATTCCATTTCCAACGGTAGGTGGTATGCCACGTGGTTCCTCATGGTTGAGGAGATATGATCTATGGAAGATGGAAGCCCCAAAGTATGGTTAAGAATCCCTAAACAATTGTAACAAGAAGTGACGAGTTGAGCCAAATTAATTAAAAAAAGAAAATTTGTTGCAAACAAGAAGTTAAAATTCATCCCCATTGCAATGAATATTAAAATAAATATAAAGGGTATTGTTGGTAAAGTCGGCCTCAATGGAATAATCATTAAAAATTATTTTGAATTTTATTTGGGTCAAGTCGACCCTAAAAATAGGGTGTCATATCTACTATAAACAAAGCACTTAGGAGTTCATTTGTTACATCAAATCAAGTGATTTTTATATGAGGTAACCAAGGATATATGAGGTGAATTTGAAAAGGAATATGAAGTGAAGAAAGGAGAAATTCCAAGGTAGGATGAAGTCTTGTTATGATGTGTTCTAAGGTATGTTATTTAAATGACATCTTACCATTTTATCTATAAAGTTTCTTATAGAATTGTTCAGATAGCGAAACTTGAAGGCTGTTAAGAAGACATATCAAGGTACCTATGGTAGCCATTTCAAATTCTAGGTCATTTTACTTTTGGAGATACACTCTGTGGAAGATAGGGTTTTTGACTAGTCCTGAAACTAGTATCAAACAAGTGTTTTGAGAAAACTAGTCATAACTTCTTCATAGATGATCCAAATTCTGTGAGACCAATTGCATTGGAAAGAGTGCAATCCATAGTATTTTATGTCTAATTTTTCGAACCAGATATCAAATATTCAATGCGTGACATGCTCTACAATTTTTCTCTCCAGAATAAACAAGAATTGAGTAAGGCCTTCCATTTTCGCTATAACTCTTTTTTCAGGGAAGATTCAAGGAGTGAAACTTGGAGGAATTCTAGAGATGATATTTAATAATATTGGGTACAAGTTTTATAACTTTATTCTTTATATATACATATTTATGCTTGTTGAAAGTTTGGGTTTGTGACTAATCCAAACACTAGTCCCGATAAGACTAAGGTAAAGTTTGATGAAGATGATATTCTCTTGTTGCTAAAGTTGAGGAAGGTTTGCAGGTCTATGATCAAATAGACCATGTTTCTACATGACTAAAGGTATTCTTTATATGTGTTCTATTTTGATGGTTATGGTATATGCTTAAGGCATATCTTGGATGGTTTGGCACATGCTTAAGGCATGCTTTTGGCATATGGTTTGGGGAGCATCTTGGATATTGGGCACATAGTTTTAGATGTACTTTGGTATATGTTTACATGTTTGAGGCACATATTGGTACGTGGTTGATGTATGTTATGGTACATCTCTTAGTACATGGTTTATGGATGTTATGGTACATGCTTTAGTACATGGTTGATGGATGTTATGGCACATGTTTGAGGCATATCTTGGCACATGGTTTTTGGATATGGCACATGCTTGTTACATGGATGATATGGTACACATGTCTTAGCATATGATTTGATGCACATATCATTGATGGTATTGGTGTATGATTTATGAGAGTGGACCTGATCTTATTGATGATGTTATTAATGATGAGGTATCTGTATTAGTGAAATGGACAATGACATGTTGGATGATGATAGTTGCAGGTTGATTATCAGTGATAGTTTGACTATCAGTCATAGGTTAATTATTAGTGACAGGTTGAGTCTACACTTGTATTTTAGGGCGAAAGGAAGGGGCAAGGAAAGGGGGTCATAGCCTGCTTCCAATTGGATCCAAAGAATGCATGGAGTCGGAGCTTACTTCAGGTTGGAGCATGTAAATTAGGGGGTTGGAGCCTCCTTCTAGTTGGAGCCGGAGAATCCAAAGAATTGTGTATTCATTTAGGTTGGAGCCTGTAAATAGGGGGTTGGAGCCTCCTTCCAATTGGTGTTGGAGAATTGGAATTTGGTGCTTCCTATGAATGTATTCCTTTGATATATAAGAAAACATTTTAGGGTTTTCTCCCATTTGGGTTTCTTCGTAAAATACTAGTGTATTGTGTATATTTGGTTATCATGTGATGAATTTTTTATGGTTATATGTTTATGATATGTTAAATGAAATAATAAGTGAATGTAATTACTGATCAGTTAATGTTGTGATTGAAATTGGTAAAAAGGGATTAATATTGATTCACCCCCCTCTTAATATTCCAATAATTGGAATCGGAGCAGGTCCTTCAAGAAAAAAATATAACCACTGGAAGGTAGATCATAGAGTGAAAAGATAATGGAACTCAAGTATTCATGAAGTGTACAAAAAATGAAACACCAATGCTTGATCGTTAGAATGGTCAGAACTATGAGTTATGGAGCAATATGATGAAAGAATTTCTAGGAGCATAGGGGTATGATGTTTGGAACTCTGTCGTTACAAGATACATTGCTTCAAAGAAACCGAAGACTGCAACAAATAAGGAAGTAAAAAGAAACAATGAAACAGAAATGGATTACATCTGGGAAGGATTATCTGATCCATTAAAAGAAAATGTGTGAAAATTTTCATCAGCCAAATAACTTTGGGATAAGCTACATAATCTATAGTTTGAGGAATATCCTCTTACTGTAGAGCCAAAGCATGAGAATCATAATAAATAAGATGTTGAAACAAAATGAGAAGAAAAATTGTCATCATGTCAAACAAATTCAGAAGAAGAAGAATGTGAAGTAGGCATAGTGTATTTTGAGGCTGAACTAATCAGTTCTTTAAGTGAGCTAAATAAAGGAAGAATGGAAAACAAGTTCCTCAAGGAAGAATTGATAAGGCTAAGGGAAGGTTCTAGATAATTCATACAGGTTGTCATAAATATAAAATCTCAGTTGGACGAAGCCAAAGTGACTGAAGAAAATCTCAAGGATCAGTTGAAAGATAAACAACGTTTGGAAGCCAAAATAATATCACAAAGAAAGGAAGCAAAGAATAGATGAAATTTTGACAATTCATCTTAAGAAAAGATCCGAGGACTTAAATAATCTTGAAGAAAAATTCAGTCAACAAGAAATAAGACTTGAAGAAGCAAAGAGAATGGAATAAGTCATGAAGATCCAGATGATGAAAAAAGAAGAAGATTGTGAGAATATTGAAGAAGAAGTTGTCACATTAAGAGTTAAAGTTGTCAAACACAGAAAGAACATTGAAGAGAGAGGAAGATCCACACCATCAGTAGAAAAAAATGAAGAGAAATGTTACAAGTTACTAGAAAGGAAGAATGAAAAGAAGGCTAAGAGTCATGTGGAAATCATCAGAGGCCCTATCAAGAAGGAGGAATACAAGCCCTCAAAGGAGAACATTTCGTAAATGGAGAAGACTCAAGTAGAATATTATAGAAGAGATGGATATCAAAGAAGGCCCTCCACTTTTAGGTATCAAAGAAGCTTCAATCATTGTGAAGGAAATAACAGAAGAGAAGATCATGATCAACCAAGGAATGAATTTAGAAGGACTACATCTCAAAGAAGATTATTTACTTCCAGGTATCAAAGTTTCTTTTATGTTCATTGGTTTACTTGTAATAACTTTGGACATAAAGTTGTATATTGCAGAGCTTATGTAAGAAATGTTCAATAAATAAATGTTTATGTGGCTCCATACAATATTGAATGTTACAAATGCCACAACTATGGACACATAGCCCATGATTGTAGAAGAATGATGGATACTCCCATGAAATAAAACAATGATATCATATGCAAGAAGGTTTGGAAAAGAAAGCAAGAACATGTGAATGAAGAGCAGGTGAATCAAGAACTCCCATCAATCATACTCTCAGGATTTGTAGTAGTGCAAGATCATGAAAAATCTACAGGAAAAGAGGAATATATCAATATTGAAAATGATATGACTGCAGGGCATCTTGAAGTATTCTTCTAAGCCATTCGACTTGGAGACTCTGACCAATGTGAATATTGAAGAGAGGGAGTCTAAGCAACAACAATTACATCTTAGAGAACTCTTTCAAGCAATATAAAAGGTATGAAGGAGTTATCTAGCAGTCACAAGAAATATCACCAAGGAAGAGATTCATGATTGTATAAAGGATTCCAAGCATGTATTCAGGCAGAGATATATTCAGTATGAAATGTTTCAGACATGTAGCTTTGATTTTCAGATTGAGCAGATCTGATTAAGGTGGAGAATTAGGAATATAAAGTGATCATTTGCAACATATTCGAAGAAGTCTTCATAATAGTAAAGTAGCAGATGGGTCAACAATGTGTGCAGTTGTGTAGCAGAGGCATGGATAGTTGTTATGAAATATGGACATAGATATTTTCATGAACTATTTAGTAGGTCTAGTATAAATTACTTGAAATGAACTAGATAAGATGCATGACAGTGGATGAAAGCATATGAATCAGGAAAAAAAAATATTGACAGGTTGAACCAGCCAGTCATAGGAAGGAAAGCAGTGAAAGGAATGCCAAGACATAGAGAAAACACCAGGATGAGTTATAATGTCAAGAGAATATTGTTGGTTCATTATGTCATTGATGTCAGTTCAGTGAACATTACAAGCCTTGAAGACTTGAATTCAAGTAATGAAGGAATATTAACATGAAATATTTTCATATACATCACTAGATTATGTAACAGGAAGCACAAATGGAGACAAAAGCACTGGAATATAGGAAAGAAAGAATATATAGGAAGCCCCACATTGATCTACATGAAATCTCACAAAAAAAACACGATGGGAGAGAAATCATCAGAGGAAGTTACCCTTAATTTCAAAGGGAAAGAAAAATATCAGTGTCATGGAGACATGGGGAGCACATGAAGACAGATAGATATTTTTCAGAGAAGATATATTGTCAGGGGGAGTCACTCATTTCTATCAAAAGGAAAGAGAAATATCAGGAGGGGATATCATAAGCATAAAGATAAGGGGATCATCCCCAAAGAGAGTTACCACTTTCCATTGATGTCAAAGGGGGAGAGAAATATTGGGAGAATTGTTCACATGTGGAGTATGATTGTTTTCATCAATGCCAAAGGGGGAGATTGTTCGGTAGTTGGTTTCCATTGATGTCAACTATGGTAAACCCTAGAAGAAGTCCAGGAGGTGGGTGTATTTGGAGAAGTCTCCAAAGTGGTACCCTTTTTGTGTATCTATAATCAAGTACCTCATGAGAAGACACTTTGAAGAAGTCTACAAGAAGCCATGGAAATATGGTTAAGTGGTTAAGAAAACCTAGAGGTGTGGTCATGAAGCCCGAAGTTGTTTTAAGAAAAAGAGTGTGAAGGAAAGTGTAAATGCATGCACAAACCTCATATATGTATATTTCTTGTCACATAATTTCCAATGGTAGGTGGTACGCCATGTGGTTCATTACGGTTGAGGAGATACTCCCTCTTGAAGATGGAAGCCCCAAAGTATGGTTAAAAATCCCTAAACAATTGTAACAAGAAGTGACAAGTTGACCCCAAATTAATTAAAACAAGAAAATTTGTTGCAAACAAGAAGTTACAAGTCGACCCCATTGCAATGAATATTAAAATACATATTAAGGATATTGTTGGTAAAGTCAACCTCAATGGAATAATCATTAAAAATTATTTTGAATTTTATTTGGTTCAAATCCAACCTAAAAAGAGGGTGCCTGATCTAGTATAAATAAGAAACCTAGGAGTTCATTTGTTACATCAACTCAAGAAATTTTTATCTAAGGTAACCGAGGATATATTAGGATAATTTCATAGGGAATATGAAGTGAAGAAGGGAGAAATTCCAAGGGAGGATGAAGTCTTGTGATGATGTGCTCTAAGGTATGTTATTTAAAGGTCATCTTACGATTTTTGATATAAATTTGTTTATAGAATTATTAAGATAGAGAAACTTGGAGGATGTTGAGAAGAGATATCAAGGTAAATGTGGTAAAATTTTTAGCTTCTGGGTAATTTCATTTTTGGAGATACACTCTGTGGAAAATAGGGTTTTTGACTAGCCATGAAACTAGTCTCAAACAAGTGTTCTGAGAAAAAAAGTCATAACTTCTTCATAGAGGATCCAAATTCTGTGAGACCAATTACATTGGAAATAGTAAAATACTTAGTATGTTATGAATGATACCATATATAGAATATTTATCATGTGACATGATCTACAAGTTCGCTCTCTAGAATAGAACAAAATTCAGAAAGGCTTGCCATTTTCGCTATAACTCCTTTTCAGGGATGATTCAAGGAGTGAAACTTGGAGGAATTTCAGAGATGATATTGAAAAATATTGGGTATAATTTTCAGAAATTTTTTCATTATAGGTATGGAGTTATGCATGTTGAAAGTTAGGGTTTGTGACTAATCCAAAAGCTAGTCCTGCAAGATTGAGGTAAAGTTTGATGAAGATGTTATTCTCTTGGTGTTGAAGTTGATGAAGGTCTATAGGTCTATGATCACATACACCAGGTTTCTACATGACTAAAGGTATGCTTTATATGTGTTCTATTTTTATGGTTATGGTATATGCTTAAGGAATATCTTAGATGGTTTGACACATGCTTAAGGCATCCTTTTGGAATATGGTTTGAGGAGCATCTTGGATATTGGTCGCATAGTTTTAGATGTACTTTGGTATATTTTTACATGTTTGAGGAACATCTTGGCACATGGTTGATGGATGTTATGTTACATCTCTTAGTACATGGTTGATGGATGTTATGGTACATGATTTAGTACATGGTTGATGGATGATATGACACATGTTTGAGGCATATCTTGCCACATGGTTTATGGATATGGCACATGCTTCTTACATGGATGATATGGTACACATGTCTTAGAATATGATTTGATGCACATCTCGGTGATGGTATTGATGTATGATTTATGAGAGTGGATCTGGTCTTATTGATGATTTTATTAATGATGAGGTATCAATATCAATGATAGGGACAATGATGGGTTGGATGATGATAGTGACAGGTTGATTATCAGGGGCAATGATTATCAGTGATAGGTTCATTATTAGTGACAAGTTGATTATTTGTGACAGGATGAATATTAGTGACAGTTTCAGTGACATGTTGAGTCTACACTTATATTTCAGGGTGGAAGGAAGGGGAAAGGAAAGGGGTTCATAGCCTCCTTCCGGTTGGAGCTAGAGAATACAAGGAGTTGGAGATTCCTTCAGGTTGGAGCCTATAAATAAGTGGGTTGGAGCCTCCTTCCAGTTGGAGCTAGAGAATTCAGAGAGTTGTAGCTTCCTTCAGGTTGGAGCTTGTAAATAGGGGGTTGGATCCTCCTTCTAGTTGGTGCCAGAGAATTGGAGGTTGGTGTTTCCTATGAATGTAATATTCTGATATATAAGAAAGCATTCCATGGTTTTCTCCCATTTGGGTTTCAACATAAAATACTAGTGTACTGTGTATTTGTGGTTAAGATGTGATACATTGTTTATGGTTATATGTTTATGATATGTTAAATGAAATCATAAGTGAATGGAATTATTGATCAGGTAATGTTGTGATTGAAATTGGTAAAAAGGGATGAATATTGATTCACCTCCCCTCTTAGTATTCCAACAATTGGAATCAGAGTAGGTCCTTCAAGAAAACAATCTAACATTGATTTCTCTATTAATTTGGTGACATGTGTTTCTCTAGTGTCCAAGTCACCTTACAAAATGGGCACACTAGAATTGAAAGAGTTGCAGATGCATCTTGAAGAGATGTTAAATAAGGGGTATATACACCCAAGTGTGTCACATTGGGGATCCCCGGTTCTTTTTGTGAAGAAGAAGAATTAAAATTTAGGGATGTGCATCGATTTCAGATAGATAAATAAGGTCACCATCAAGAACAAATATCCCTTGCCAAGGATTGATGATTTATTTGATCAATTGAAAGGTGCAAGAATCTTTTCCAAGATTGACTTGAGATCAGGTTATCACCAAGTGAGGATAAGGGAAGAATATATCAACAAGAAAATTTTCATAACACGGTATGGGTATTCTGAATTTATGGTACTGCCATTTAAGCTATCAAATGTCCCAATTATTTTCAAGTGCCCGATGAATGGAGTGTTCATGGAAAACCTGGACAATTTTTTTATTGTGTTCCTATATGATATACTCATATACTCAAAGACATAAGAGTAACATGAGAAACATTTAAGAATGGTGTTGCAAGTTTTAAGAGAGCATAAATTGTAGGTCAAACTAAGTAAGTGCATATTTTATCAAAACAATATTCACTACTGGGGGAATATTATTTTAACAGATGAGATAGGATTTGATCCCAATAAGATAGAGGCCATTAGAGGATGGCTATCTCTAATAAATGTGACATAGGTTATATCATTCATGGGTCTTTATCTCTATTACCGAAGGTTCATACAAGAATTTTCAAAGATAACAAGTCTAATCACTTCTTTGCAAAAGAAGGGGGTGAAATTTGAATGGACTTTCGAATGTGTAGAGCGATTTCAGTAGCTGAAAGACATTTTGACAAGTGAACCAATATTAAATATTGCAGATCTGGACAAATAATTTATTGTGTGCATGAATGCGTGCAAGGAAGGGATCAATGGAGTCCTAACTAAAAAATGTCATGTGTTATGTATGAGTCCCAAAAATTAAAAGACCATGACAGGAATTAATCTACCCATGAATTGGAATTAGCAACCACTGCCTATTCCTAAGTAGAAATGAGAAGTGGTTATAATTGATTTTATTACAAAGCTTCCCAGAAATGTGAAGCATCATGATTCCATCATGGTAGTGGTGGATAAATGAACTAAGGATGCACATTTTATTCTAGTAAAGACTACACACAAGGAAACAAATATTGTAGAGATCTACATGAAAGAAGTTGCTAGACTATGCATAGTGCCTAAGGAAATAGTTTCATACAACGATCTAAAATTCACATCCAATTTTTGGAAAGGTTTGTTCAAAGGCATTGGGAAAAATTTTAATCTCATTACAACATATTACCCAAAGTTAGATGGGAAAATAGAGAGGACTAACAAAATCATTGAAGACATGCTCATAATGTATGTGATGGACCAACCATCAAAGTTGGAGGATTACATCCACTTAGTAGAGTTTTATTACAATAATGGGTGTAAAACCTCATTAAAAATGATCCCATTTGAAGCATTGTATGGCAAGAAGTGTAACACACCAGTGAGTTGGGATAACCCAACAGATAAATTTTTCATTGGGATAGATTTATTGAAGGAAATGGAAGAGAAACTGGAAAAGATCAGAAAAAATTTAAAGGTTTCCCATGACATGAAGAAACGTTATGCAAACAAGAAAATAGTTTTAAAAGATTTTAAAGTGGGAGAACATTTATTTTTCAAAGTGAGAGAGAAGAGAAGTTCACTAAGATTACGTTGTTGACCAAAGTTGGCTGCAAGATATTGTGGGTCTTTTGAAATCTTAGAGAAGGTAGGCCCAGTTACATATATATTAACATTGCTTGCATCCACGAGAGTGCATAATGTAGTTCATGTATCATTATTAAATAATATTACTAACCCTAACCACATAATTGATTCGATTGTGATCCAAGTGGAATGTGAAGGGGATTTACAGGTGGAACCAATACACATCCTAGACCGAAAAATAAAAATGCGCAAGAACAAAACCATAGGCATGGTAAAGGTTCAATGGATATGCTATGATACTAAAGACACAACATGGGATAACTAAGAGACTATGTAGGAGGAATACCCACAAAGTTTTGTCAATTTTGAATAAAATAGAAGCTAAAAATTGCAAGACTCCATTTCTGGGTAGCTAGAGTTCCAGAATCACATCTCAGAATTTTCTTGGTCACCTGTGTTGAAAACTTGATAAAATAATGGTACAACTCGATGGAATATGAACAATGAATGGATCACATTTCTTGGGTCATCGGGTTAAGAGAAAACAAGAGAGTATGGTTGGAACTACTGTTGGAGTTGTGAAATTATAATTTTTTTTATTTTTCTAAGTAGTGTGATGTAAATTTGTATATGTATTTCAACATGGTGTTGTTGACCAAGGACGGTGTAGAAATGTATGGGAGGGGGAATGCAATATCCCTTCTATAATCCCTATTTTAATGAATGCATAATGTAGATATAATATGTGGCTACAACCAAGCGATGTAATATACAAATTATATTTCTGAATTTTAATAAATAAAATGTGATTCCAATTGCTAAGGGACATGGACATAGATGAGGGTTGAGTTTCCATAAGAGAAGGGAGTGTCTAAGAGGCGTCTAAGGGGAAATTATTTATGGGTATTAATTCTAACCCACTTTCCTGAATTTTATCTTCTTTGGGGACAACCTTCTATTTTCTGGTTGAGTGTATGAGAGCCCAATTATTAAACTCATGTAAGAGGGTGGGTGTAAGAAGTCACATCCCATAGTTATTGGTAGCATGGGGATGAATTACAATTAACATTTGGAAGAGTGAGAAATCAAATAGCTTGGGGGAAAAGGAAATTCGTATGGCCAAACAAGGGAGTTTTACATTAATGTTTTTGCATAAACAACAAGTAGAGAAAATGGAAAAAGAGCACTAGAGCTGAAGAAACAATGGAGGAGTGAATTTTGGAGAGATTTTGGAGCTAAATAATAATGATCCAGGTTGTCAAGCCTGAAGAGTGAAATCTTGTGTGAGTTTCACTATAAGAACAAGTGATTGTTGTTTTCATGGTAGTTTTTCCTAGCAGTGAGTTCCCTTGAGTTCCCAATAGATAGATTCCTATTTACCTATACCATATTGACCCTGATAAAGGAATGGGACACCCAATGGACTAAGAGTGGTGAAGGGGTAGATTCCTTGGGTTGGGTAGGTTAAGAGGAAGAGAGATGGAGGAAATTTGGGATAGTTGTAGGAGAATACCAGTGGTTTTTGGGATATCTAATCTATGAGTGGACTATGAGAGACACCCTTTCTTGTGGATTCCTAGCCCAATCTTGGGTTTTACTTGATATTGAGATATGGAAAATTAAGTCTCTGGTTGGGTGGAATGTCCATCCCAGGTAGCTGGTTTCACACGAATTTTAAAAAGATAAGCACTTATCTATTTTTTGACTTAACTATGAGTTTAACTGTTATGGATTTTACTCTGTAAATGAGAATGATTTATATGTTGTTGTAGATGAATTTATTTTCTGCATTCATCTCATTTCAACATGATGTAGCTGCATCTAGCTATAGGTATCTAAAAATGGTTAAATCTATGTATAATTTGTAGTTGTTAAGCTATAGGAAATTATTATCATATTTTTTTTGAATTTATGTGTATTTTTCGCAAATAATGTTCCTCGGATAAGATGGGGAGAATTGCAAATATCACTTATTGTATTGGGATATCCTATTAAGTATCTGAATTAGATATTTGTTTGTTGATTTGGCCAATCCATTACCCTAGGGGTAGTAAGTGGAAGACTAAAGAATTTGGATTCCATATGTGACATGAAGGTGAAGCATGACATCAGAAATGAAAGTTGATCCATTATCAATCAATATCTCAACATGGGTTTTGAAGTAAGATAAAGTGTTAATCTCAATGAATTCTACCACCTATTGTTTCATAGCATTCCTAAGGGGAGATACTTATGCCCAGTTTATAAAGTATTCAGTAGTAGTCAAAATAAATATATGACCTATAGTATAAGGTGGAGAGATTGGTCCAATGAAGTCCATGCTCCATATTGTGAAAGGGATTTGTACTTCAATGAGATTAAGAGGTGAGGAAACAAACTTCTCCTCCTTCTTAGTGAAGCATTAACAAGATTCACATTATTAGATAAGTAAATGGGAAACTTTTGGGGCACATAATGATTCTTTTGTTGTTTGAGGCATTAATTTACCTACCAAAACATTACCTATTTCTATCCAATATCNAAATATCACTTATTGTATTGGGATATCCTATTAAGTATCTGAATTAGATATTTGTTTGTTGATTTGGCCAATCCATTACCCTAGGGGTAGTAAGTGGAAGACTAAAGAATTTGGATTCCATATGTGACATGAAGGTGAAGCATGACATCAGAAATGAAAGTTGATCCATTATCAATCAATATCTCAACATGGGTTTTGAAGTAAGATAAAGTGTTAATCTCAATGAATTCTACCACCTATTGTTTCATAGCATTCCTAAGGGGAGATACTTATGCCCAGTTTATAAAGTATTCAGTAGTAGTCAAAATAAATATATGACCTATAGTATAAGGTGGAGAGATTGGTCCAATGAAGTCCATGCTCCATATTGTGAAAGGGATTTGTACTTCAATGAGATTAAGAGGTGAGGAAACAAACTTCTCCTCCTTCTTAGTGAAGCATTAACAAGATTCACATTATTAGATAAGTAAATGGGAAACTTTTGGGGCACATAATGATTCTTTTGTTGTTTGAGGCATTAATTTACCTACCAAAACATTACCTATTTCTATCCAATATCATAGCATTAAAAAGCCATTTTCATCCAAATGATGAAGTGAATGAGCAACTAGATGAGTTATTTATCTAGTGATTCTTTCAAGAACATAGCTTTTCATATGGATTTAAATTGTGTACCTCATGTTAATATGAAAATATGTACAAATATTTTCATATACCAAATGTTCACTAATGAGTATTACAACTTCAAAATTGTATCCTTCCCATGGCATATAATCTACTAAAATGTGTTACAGATTGGGTGGGATCCCAAATACAATAGTACTTTTACTCTACAAGGTTTGTAATGCCTACAATTATAGATACTTTACAATCCAAGGATTATTATTATGAGGATATTTGGCTTGAAAATGTAATTCACAAGGGTTAGAGAGGGGTGGATTGTGTGGAAGTAGGGGGTCCACTCATAGTGATCAGGGGATCAAATTTTGCTCAATTTTCAAAGTGCTTGGAATGCGACGAAAATAGTGCCATTGCGTCTATCTCGTCTTCCTGATTCCGGCGGTATATTTACTTTCTCAAACGGAGTCCGTATGGAGAAGATATCGCGATCTGTTCGCCAAGGCAAACAGGCAAAATTTTGGATGTTGACTGTACCTATTCGTACAGTCCGTACGATGATGTGGCAGGGCCGTACCATCTATATGGTGACGTGGAAGGTGGATGACGTGGCACATTTTTATTGGTCGATTGTTGGCGAGTGGTGTGTTGACATGTGTCCGGTTTATGGCAAATAATAAGGAGACACGTGGCCCAATCCCTGGGTGCCACGTGTCCCCCCTATTGTATGGTTATATGTAAAATTTCTATGGGAGTCCGCAGGGTTTGACCCCCGGACCTCCCCCATTGCTAAATACTTGACCAAACCTCCGATAACCATTATGCCACCGCATGAGCCTTGTTAGGTTTATGGCAATTTATATATTTAACATTGTTTTATGTTGAATACGGACGGGGGTCGGGTCGGGGCTTAGCCCCGACCCATAGTTTATTTAACACATAAACCATTGTAATATGGCGCGGATTTAAAATGCACGGACCCAAAGTTTATACCATATATATATTGTAATGGTTATGTCAATGTATAATGTGCGCGGTTGTATATTGCACGCGCGTTTTGTAACTTAGCCCATGGTTACCATATGACCCTGAGTGGGAGCACGGGGTTACACCGTTGCACAGTTCAAACGGTTAAACCACTTTTTCGCCCAGCCTTTGGTCATATGCGCCATACGCCCAGGTGCCGAGGCGGTTAGGGGCTGGAGGTGCCTTAACCGTCCTACGGTTTGCACCGTTGGCACTGTTGCACCCGGTGCTGGGTTTTTGCGCTTAAATGAGCGTGTGAGCTAGGTTTGCTCAAGGAGGGTGCGAATTGTAGAACCAGAGACAGCAAGCTTGAAGAGGGAGACTTCCAGGAGGCCTAACTTCTTCATTTTTCGACCGATTGAGGTGCCGAAAGAGCCCAGACAGGGGTTTTGGGACGTTGGGAAG
>SNQJ01S0052330.1:98490-138961 GCA_010110895.2 Picea sitchensis | reverse complement strand
GGGTGAGAGAGTCAATGAGGTATAGGGAGAGAGAGGAATATAGAGGGATGGAGGGAGGGAGGGATAAGGGGGGAGAGAGAGAGAGAGAGAGAGAGATAGAATTACTTTGTGTTAATAGGAATGCATGTGTGTTTCTATTTCTAATAACGTGTGTGTGTTTTGGGAACATGGGCGCGCTTTAGAAATGCACGTGTGCTTTAGGAATGTGTGCACATTCCTAAAGATCATGCACATTATTTGAATTTCAAATTTTTTGAAGAGGGAGTGACAAATATAGCATATGTGTTCGTCGAGTTGGTTCCCTTGGAATTAGGTTCAGGATGACAAACGTAGTGGTTCGGTCTACAAATACATAAAAAAACCTCCAATTTTATTAATACATATCTATATCTCATTTTTTGAAATTATTTTTCTATAGGCTACAAAAACTTGTTGTTGATGAAACTACAAACATAAATAGAGTTGGATATATAGATTTCAAATCTACAGTTTTATTTTTAATTAATATTGTTTACTATTTTTAATCTATTTTTGTTTTCACATATATCTAAATCCTATAATACATACCTCTTTTATTTATCCTATAACCTTTTTTTTCCTTAAACATTTCTAAAATTAGTTATAATCCATACTATAGGAGACAAATATCTATGATCTTAAAAGAAAACAAAGTATTTTGATCATGTTAAGATCCTCTTATCCTGCATGAACAAAAGGTGTTGCAATTTCAAGGATATATTGGCTTTCATAATTTAAAAAATATATAAAATTAATATAATAAATTTCCAAAAAATACATCGCACTAGAAAAACAATTTCTCTACAATCATACAAGTTTTTGGAATGAAATTTCATCATTAAGGTACTCAATACCTACATGAATAAAAACATATACCTTATATTTTGCTGGAAAAATAACATACCAATTTTAGAAAAATTAAAATTCCACATAGTTATTCACAATTTATATGAATAAAAGTTGTATATTCAGAAATCGGATTCAATTTCCTAGGTTTCATATTGTTACACCATATTCAAATTCATTGTAAAAGTACCTTGAATAATCCCTTCAATTTAACAGATTGTTGTTTTTCCATGTTTGCATTGCCACTAACGCATCATGAGAGACCATCATTAGCTTGCACATGCCCTTATATTAATGTTAATAGCAATATATATGGGACAAATATTACAATATCTTCAATATTGAGATGTTATGTCTTTCTCCTCTTCATGCAACAAGTCCATGGATTACATACAAGCAAGAAAAACAATGCATCAAAATTGTGAGCATCAAAGAGACTCATGAAGAAGAAAGTCCCAAAAAAAGAGAATAGTCACCTACCTTTGAGCCAGGATACTCATCATGGGTCTCTTCCTACTCATGGTGTGATAAATCTTGAAGAATTAATAAGCATAGTGCATGCCACTATGGACAATTTGTCTCTGGACAATGGTTGACACATAATGGGGGGAATGTAAACACATGATGCTACTTACTCTCATAGTCAAGAGAAAAAATATGACAAATATGGCAATTCGAACTAGGATATTGGTTACCAATGGGTTTAACGAATCCATCCCTAGCTTTGGGGAAATTACTTTGGTTCCTAATTGTCCTTGTTTATTTCCATTTTAGAAATATATTCAACATCTAGATAATGAATAAGGATAGTGATGTGAAACTAAATGCATATTTAATAAGGAGGTTACATGAATTCATAACAGGCTTCAGGGAAAGTGCTAATTGGAATTCAACCACTTGGAACGAATGTAGGCTTTGTATATCTTGACCCACATGAGATTTCAATGGCACCATCCCTCTAGGAATAAAACCTTGTCCATTGGTGGAAACTCACATCCTTGTTTGTCTTATTCAATTTACATCTGCATTGTTTTACATAACTTTTCTTCTATGCCATGTTGTCTTGCATTTCCTATGTCTTGACCATTTTTAGTTTGGACCCACTTCAGATCAATTCACAACACTACTTTTCGATTCAAGGGTTGATTTTGAGGTTTTTGTTGCAATGATACTAATTTTCAAGTTCGGAGGTTTCCAAGAAGTTCTAGTTTTAATCTTGAAAATAGAAAATGATGTTGTTGTTTGCACCACTTTTCAATTTGGAGGTTTTTTTTAATTTCGACAACATTACAACACTATTAAGGTTTCGGTTTCAAAATTTGATAGTTTTAACCCTGCAAAAAAGTGGTGTTAATGGTAGTACGACATTTTGAAAAAGTGGACAAAGCTAGCCACAAGGGTTTTCATCGACTTAATAACTATTGATGAGTTTTTGTCAAGTTGGTAACTATGTTATTTTCAATTTTTTTTTTACATAAAATAGTTAAAAATGAATTAGCGATCAAGTCAACCTTACACCTTATGCATTAATATTTTAACCATATTTTTAAAGTGGAATTGAGATTATTATACGTGATTTGAATTTCAAAAGAAAACAAAAGGAGACTGCTCCTTTTCTTGAAAGTGGTGAATTTATTTTTCAAATATTAACACATTATTATTTTTAATTAATTTATATTAGAGTTGACCTTTTATCCCTTGAAATTTTAAGAGAATCATTCTTTAAATTGTGTTCCTTTTGTGTAAAAGGAATTAATGAGCACCTCTAATTCTTTTCCTAGTTCTTTGCTAACAAAAACTCATTGTGAACCATGTTGGGTCATTAGTTTTTCACCTTTTCCATCATTTGATTCATTCTTTTCACCTCACCCTCCACTCATTTATAAACATTCCTACAATCTTCACAAAAACACCATAATACACCTCCATATGCTCAAGTGGTTAATTGTGATATATTTCCTTGATTTTTAATTAATCAAGGAAAATTATGTCTGATTTTATTAATGATGGTTTACACATAAATTTCTTGCATTCAAAGAGAGAATTCTGATAACAACCTTCAAGGTCATCACATATATGCAACTCCGGGTTAAATTACGAAACATAGGTTTTGTTCCTAGCCCCATTTACATGGTTTTATGTTATCTATTCCGTACCCAGATCCATCATGGCCACCTCCAACTCATGATTAACACTTCCAGTCAAATATGGAAGCATCCATAAAGATAACAATATTTACACACATTTTTTTATCAATGAGGAGATTTTGTAACATGGGTTTTGTGAAGAATGTGCCCAGTTAGTTGACACATAGGAAAATTCCTCAAAAAGTGCATGATGAGGGATGTGTGGGTGTTTCTTAAAAGTGAATCTCAAATATTTCCTGTTGTGTCCATTCTTCAAACCACATGCCAAATGGAGCACCCGACTCATCAATGTACTCTTCTGTGTATCTTTGGTATGAAACAACTTGATATGGGATGGAGTGATCCAACGATGCCCATTCCCTTTGTAATGTAATCCTATAAAAAATAAAGGTGATGATGATAGAGAGGAGGAGAAATTGAATGAAGGGTATAGGACTGAGACTTGTTTAGACAATGTGTACTTCTTTTCATTTTAGAATGAAATATTGATTTCTTATGCACATAAATTGTTGATCTTATGAGTTTATACCTATGTGAAAGGAATGATTCTAAGTGGAGGCAGGACCCCTTTCATCTCAGAAGTAACGACTCATTTAGATTTCCTTTCTGAATTTTTAAATTGTGTGTCAATTTTAACCAATTATTTGGACGTTTATATTCTTGTAGCTTCCTTATGCATTTCCATTTCTTATAGAAAAGATAACTTTATTGACTAGCATGAGTTCATTTGATTTGATTTCAGTTTAATTTAATGTTGGTCTGGAGTGTTCTTATTTGCATATTACATACTTTTCCCTTGGCATAAACTTCAAGGAATATAATCATGTGACATCGATAGAGTATCTTTGCAACAAAGTAATTTCATATTACAAAATATTGTTGGCACCTATATTTCTACAATCACCCATTACATTGCTTATTCCAGAGTAATCAAGTATGAGGAATTCTAAATGTGTAAATAGATTTGAATTTGTTTAATATTTTAGTATTATTTCCTTATCACAAATGCATGTTCATTTCTGAGCAAGAACTCTTAATGATCAAATCAATAGACTAGGAACAAAGTACCTATCACAACAATAATCATTGATTGCGGAAAGTTCTTGTGATTTGCATTTTAAAAAACTACTAATCATCTTGATCCTTGATTTAAAGAGTCATTAGCCTTGAGAAGGATTAATTATGTGATTACTTGATTGTTTTTTGCACATAGGATTTATATTAGGATATGATCCTACATAGATTGTGTTTTCATCTCACAAGCTTACACCCTCGGATTGATAATAAAATGTAACATAAATTATACATATAGTTTTTTTTTACATATTTGGTGCCATTGTCAGGGATATGCTTAAGGGTTTATATCATTGGTAGTTTGGTTATTTATTTCTTTCACTTTTATATTTATGTGCATGATTTTTTTTTCACCAACATTTACAACTTGGAGGAGGAGAAAGAGTAGAGAGGTAAGAACCCACACATGCACTTTAGTTAGTTTCTCTTAGACCTTGTCATGTTGGCACTGTAAGTGTTTTTCCTTTTATGCAAGTTTTTTCTTTTTTTTAGTTCATGGAAAGAAAAGATAACTCATCTCAACAAATAACTTGGTGACAATGGATTCTTAGTAACATGAGGGAATTAGAGTACATGATCAGAGTTTTCTTTAAGTTGTTTTGGTGTGGTGTGTTTTTTTTTTATTTCATTTATTTCTTTAAGGTAGAGAAGTATTTTTTTTGTAAAACCCCCCCATACACTAATCCATTCATGAAAAGGACCTCCAGAACAATCAAAAGAACTTAAGAATGCTCAAGAATTTGTTGAGAAGGGGAGGATGTGTTGCTATAATGTTTTTCTCAAATCCTTGTCGAAAGTCTAGAGTCATTATGTAATACCCCTAGGCCGAACCCCAATTGTACATATAAATGTAAGTGAACATATAGGCTGGCGAGCCAGGATATTTTGAGCCAAAAGTTCCTGTGTTGTAATACACGGGTCAACACCCAATGGTAAATGTAAAAAAATGTTATAGGCTCATGAGACAGGTTGTTATAGGCCAGAAGGCTTATGTGATTAGTAGGCTAGAAAGCCTAGATACTAAAGGCTAGTGAGCCTATTATTTTAATATGTGAATACTCATATTATTAATGAAAACACACCATTGTTGTAGACCAATTCACAAATGAGTATGGGGGATAAATTCCACTAGAAAGGGAAAGGGGGGCTAAGATTCTAGGAAGGGGCTAAGCTAAGGGGCTTAATCCAAATGGAATATTATATTAGTATTCCTTAAAGCTAAATTAATGGATATGGATATATATCCTAAGTTTTAAAGTAGGGACAAGGGATTCCCTTGGGTGCCAAGTGTCTTAAAGGATACACACACACACACACACATATTGGGAAATATAGTGCGATGGGAGGAGTATTATTGATTATTCCTTCACGGAGCCAGTTGTGAATCATACCTTATGGTACAGAACTGTAACAAGGAACATGTACTTGTATTGTTAGCTTAGCATATTAATTGAAGAAGTAGGTTTTCAGGCCCGTAGGATGGAAGAAGTGGGTTTTCATGCCCATGAGTAATTTCTCTAGGAAAGAAACTACCCAGAATTGTTCCCTAGTGCATTGGGAAATAGTTATAGGGATCTGAGACTTCCTATCCAACATGTTTTTGAATCCCCAGAAGGGAAGTGGGTAAGTTGAGGGATTTTTGATGAGAGAAGGGGCACACTTCCTGGGGTGGGACAGGCATGTGGGAAATAAGAGACTATAGGTTGTAGCAGTTGGTCACCTTGGATTGAACAATTATGTTGCTTATCATACCTTAGATTGGCTTAGGATATCTCTTTTCCCTAGTAGAGTTTATCCCTAGCTCAGGGGTCACCCACTGATGAGAGTTATGAGCAGTGTGGTCTAAGGCTGGGAGCAACGTGGAAGGTATGCATGCAATTGGTGTTTATTTCATCAGATACGTGTCATTCATGTGCTTATTCCAATTACTATGTGTGCAATTATGGGTTTTGTCATGGAATATTTGTTGTTAAATTCTATATATGAATTGTTAATGTTGCATGCATGTTTTTAATATTTCCGCTTATTTGTGTTCATATGTAGAATTGAGTATTTAATTTAATGGTATCAAAATTTGCAATTTTATGTGGCATGGCCAGCTTGGGGTTGGGAACATTACAAGAACAATTTTGTTGAGTCCCTGATAATGGGTTTGCTACAAAATGGTATTTGAGTTTAGAATTTTTAAGTGGCATATCCCAGTTGGTGGTTGGGTATGGTACAAATTGGTATCATAGCCCAAATTTCAACACTGCGCCTGCATGGGCCATTCAACTAAGTGCATAAGTGAAATTACCGAGTTTGCAAGCAAATTGTTTGAAAAAAAGTTACAGTGAAATTGAGAGGAATTTCACAAGCAGGTTGGGGAAATTTAACGAAACAATGGAAATTTCCAAATTTTATTGGCAGAATGAACAAATTTAGTTCTGTAGATGCCCAAATTTTGAGTTTACAGTATTTCCGTGGAGAAATCAGAAGCAACTAGATGAAATTAGACCAAATATCCAATTTTTGTTAAAATTCATGGGGAATTTGTGAAATTTGGTCTAAGGATGAGATTTTCCTATTTTAATATATTTATGAGGAAATTCAAACCTGTAATGGGTCAAATTTGAAGTCAACATAAGTCTATGGCTGAGTGAGTGAAATTGGTTAAATAAATTTCCCAATTCTCGAAATTGAAGAAAGTTTCATGGCTGAAATGTCTATCGATTGTTCACCCAAGTAATTGGTGGATTTAGAGGTCCAATTTTTGTTTAGTGGAATGAATTTGAAAATTTTAATGGTTGCATAGCGACCATGGTGAAAAGGAATGAAATTGGGAAAATTCAAAAAGCCCCAATTTCTTGCAGTGAATAATGGAAAATTCGAAGTGAAGGAGTTGAATTTGAAAGAGGCGAAAAAATATTTGGATAAAAGGATTGAATTGATTGTACTAATATTAGTCAAAGATATCTAATGACAACCCAAGAAGGAATTTCATTTTTGGGCGAATTTGATCATTTTTGGAATTTTGGAAAATATGTGAAATTGGAAATATTTTGGTATTTTTCCGTATGTTGATGTCAGCATAACATGGTAAGGGCCATGTGTTAGATGATTTAGTGGTAGGTGACGTGTACTATAATGGTGGTAGGTACATGGAGGCAAAGATATGAAAATAATCTAATTATTGGATGTTGGCATGTTTACAGGAACAGTCTACTTGTCACTGATGGCAAGAACAACAATGATGTTGGCAGGTTTACAGGTAGAGTGTGGATAGCAAGAAAAAAAACAAAGACACAATAGGTTTATAGGCGGAGTGTGCATGGAAAGAAAAAAAATGAAGAAAAACAGTGAATACACAGTGGAGCAAGAACAACAACGAAGACACAAAAGAGCAAGCTCGAGATGTTCAAGAGGAATAATGCAGAATTGTACGCAGAGTGAAAGTGTGCACTAGGGTCGAGGTTAATTCCATTACCAAATCTCAGAAGAGATAGCAGTTTCCAGAAGTGCAGACGAGGTCCAAGTCATCAAGACTCATAGAAGGATAAAAGGTTGAGGCCTTTGGCACTAAGAAATTCTTCCAAGTCGGGAAGATTCATAAGATCAAGAGGAGGAGTGACAGTGGTCTATGGATCACCAATCCTGAATACCCGATGGTCGTTAGATCAGAGTCCAGACAGGAGGAGCATGCAGAGGAGGATATTATACCTTAGTCATAGGATAGAAGCATGAAGTACTATCAACCGTTGGATCTAGTATAACTGCGAAGAGGATAATGGCCAAGATCCATCCTCCAATTCCACGAAATGAGAAGTCGTGAAATGATCTGAGTCATCGAATTACCAAGGATATGGACCGTTGATTTGATATGAAGCATTTCAGAGTTTTGTGAGTTGGGATTTTTGAGGCAACTCATAGCAGGAGTTCACGATATGATAAATCACGATGCACCCCTCTTTCTTGGCCCCTAGTCACAGCTGGTGGTCTCATTGATGAATATTAAGGGAGGAGCTAGCACGTCGCTAGGCTCTACAATGTAGATCACCAAAATTGTGAAATGCCTTTTCGAATAAGGTTTTGGTCACAGTCAGTGGTCACATCAATGGAAGATAAGGGAAGGATATAGCATTGCTAGGATCCACCTCAGAATTTCGTGAGCTGAGAGATTCGAGGCAACTCACAGCAGGAAATCACAAAATGCAAAATCGCGATTTGATCGCAGTTGTTGATCAAAGGGAAAGATCCGGACCATTGATCCAATGTGGATTATTTCAGATTTCGTGAGTTGGGATATTCAAGGCAACTCGCAACAGAATATCGTGAAATGTGAAATCATGAAACACCCTAGTGTTTGGCCCCAGGTCACAGCCACTGGTCATGTGAAAGAAAGGGGCTTAGTCAGAAAATATAACGCCCACTGTGAAGTTTTTCTCAGGAAGGGAAAAGATGCCAAAGTCATGAGCGCATGGAGGTTCTCTAAGTAACTACTAGAGACAGGCTAATTGTAATTGCAGAAAATGACTGATTGCATCTACCAGAGAATTCTAAGAATCTCAGGGTGACTATGAGAGGAGTCGAAGAGTCTCGAGGAAAATTCCAAGTGGAATGAAGACTCATCATAGAGACAATTGACAGATGGGAAAGTGTTTAATTCTGTAACTATAACATAGAGGATAAACTCAACTTTGATAGAGAAGATGAAGGGTCGCAATGCTAGAAAAAGACAAAGAATATCTGGAACAACCATTGATGATGAATAGTCTCAACATAAAGGCTACTGATGTAGAATAGATTTAACATAATTTCAAGATAGGATGAAGAGTTAGGTGTATGATATGGAAGATGACTTGGCATGATAGATATATGAAGAACAAAGAAGTGAAGGTAGTCGGTCAGTTAGCCATGCAATCATGAGAAAGAGACGGAGTGAACAACCTGCAGGGAAGAAGAGTGATGTAGTGAAGAACATGCAGAGGCATAGCGCATAGGAGGTAGTTGGTGAACAGAGAATAAAAAAATGTAGAATAGAGAAGAGATGGGTGTTGTTGTTGAGTGTGATTCATGTGAGTATAAGAATGCGATGTGTAGAAACTTAAGCGCAGAAGAAGAAAGGAAGATAAATGCATATCTGAGAGAAGAACAGAAAGCGCAGCAGATGCAAGGAGAGAGACACTAATGCAGGCAGAGAAAATCAGTGTAGCAGAACAATGATGAGACTGGTAAGCCATAGATAAATGATGTATCACTATGATAAATTTTTAAAAAGAGAAGATTTATATTTCAAGGTCGAAGGGAGGTGCTAGGGAGGATTGGTGTCCTCATAGTTTCAAGTGGGTGCTTGAACATAGGGAGTTGTAGCTTCGATCTGGTTGCAGCCAGAAAAACCAGGGTGGTAGGGTGGTGCAATGGAGAACTATTGTTCTATGTTATACAGGTTGGTGCTTGTGTGACTGGAAGTTGGTGCTTCCATCCAGTTGGTGTTGGAACACTTAGGGAGTTGGTGCTTCCTTCTAGTGGGTGCTATAGAAACCAGGGAGTTGGTGCTTGTTAGGATATTTAGACACTTAGGAGTTAGTTAAGATCTACTTGGTATAATATGTCGTTAGGTAAAAGTGTGTTTATTTAGTATGCATTTGTAGTTAGGAAATCCGATGGTCACGATATGTTCCCGACATAGAGTGATCCGACGGTTCATACTCTCCTCGATCTTAACGGCTATTGATCCATGGCTTAACACCCGATTGGTCCATGATCTCTATTTAAAGCATTGATCCATGGCTTAACATCCGATTGGTCCATGATCTCTATTTAAAGAAAGCATGGAGGGTCATTTTCCATGATCGATTGTGAGAAATCCCTCGAAAATCTCTTTGTAATCTTTTCTCTTTGCATTAATAAATCGCCCTAAGTGGCCGCTACATTTAATGTGGATGTTTCCGCAGGGTTTTTACCAATGAAAACATAGTGTGTTGATGGATCTCGTTACGTGAGTGGTTACTGAAGATGTTAATCCTCTGTTGGAATACAGCGTGTTGCTCGAACATGGTATCGGATCCTGTTTGAAGACCTGCCCCTATTGTAGATCGAGATCGTAAAGCCGAAGCCGTTCTCATCTCCATTTTCTAGCATTTATATACATTTAGCCATGGTGACTCTTCCATTGCATCCGAGCATCAAGCTTCAGGTCAGAAAACACTTTCGCTTCACCTCGGTGTTGCTTTTCGCTTGGCTCCAAGATACCTACCTTACATTAAGGAATGATCCGAGGTATATAGTTGGAATACGCATTTTTTTAAATTTTGCAAAGTTTTGATTTTATTCTGGTTTGTATTTTTTATTTTCTGCCGCTACTCTTTTAGATCTACTGCATAGCTCTTTTCCCCGCTACTTTGTGCTATCTCGAAAATCAGAAACGATAGAAAAGATGCATTCTAAGCTAACCAGATCTAACCCTTTGTTGTCATCGAAGTTTAAATTTTTCTGTGTGAAAGAGTTTTGAGCATGCCTCCAAGGCCGCCTCAAACAACAACAACAACAACACCCCCTAATCCTCCTTCCTCAACATTACAATATGGTTTGCTAGACCATTTGGTTAAAACTTGCCTTATAAAGTAAGAGGTCTTTAGTTCAAGTCTCTTTGTTACCGCTTTTGAAAGTTCATGCTAAAATTGTAAAGTGCATTTCACTTCGCGATAAAAGTGAATCACTATAAGTAGCTTTATATTGGAGTTATTTTTCATGCAATCCTTTCTCGCTATAAGGTAACTATCAGAAAGTGATCCCCACTTCTTTATAAAAGCGGGTCACTTACAAAGTAGCTTACACTATCACGTAATTATTTGATTACCGTTTATGCCCCTTTTAAAAGGCTTTCATAACTCTCTACATCTGGTTTGTTTCGCCGCTTTTTAAACCGCACAAATTTTCAAGATCTTCCATCCTAATCATTAGTTTCAGTTTTAAATCTGCATTATCTACATTTAATATGTATATTTCTACAAGTATCTGCCATGCTTACTTCGTATTATCAACTACTTCCAATGGAAATCCCATATGGAAGATTTATTAAGAAGCAGCGCCCTCAGATCGATTACCATGGAAAGGAAACGAATTCCCAATGATGATGATAAGAAAGTTTCAAATGGGATAATAGGAATGACAAAGCACGTGGACTAATTGGAATGTCCATATCTCTCATCTAAGGTACCACCTTCAAGGAATTGATGACCCCTCGGGCAGCCTTTGGGACAAGATTGACCTCGTATTCGTAAACTCAATATTATTTGAGCATAATAGTTAAAAAATCAAGTACTAATTTTGAGTCCAAGTGATTTTTCTTACCTTTGATACTATCTATCTAAGCTTAAAACACCTAGACTTTCTTTATGTGAAGAATGAGATAACAATGGAGGAAGAGCGCTGCATATATATTATTCTTTCTAAAATAGGTGAAAAGTGCATATTCTATGTTTGTATCTACCTTCTATGCCATGAAAGAGGTCGTAGTGAAAGCTTATAAAACCCTCTCTTTGAAATCCTTTTGTACTTTTTTTGATTAGAGAGGAATATAATATTATACAACTTGGAGTGATCAACGCAGTAATTTCAAACAAAAGCCTTAGTTGCCTAGCGTAAAGATGCCAAACCTAAGTATCCCAAGAAGCAACATTCCTCGGCCATAAAACAAAACAACAACCTATGGTCCCAAACCCGACGTGATAGCTTCTACCCTAATGGTGACAGCGATCAAAATATAAAAAGAATACAAACAAACATTGCAACTTTTGTAATAAAGAGATGGTCATGATATCTTAGATAAGTTTCCAAGAAGATGGTACTTTTAGAAGGCCGAAGAAGAAGCACAACATCGCAGATTGATTCTTTCTTTTCCATTCTCATGGACATGCACTTTCTCGGCCGGGTTTTTCCTTCAATACACCTTCTACTACCACGCTTCTTCCTGGGATGAGTGGTTTATTGATTCAGATATACTCTTATCATATGGCTAAGAATAAAGCCATATTTTCTCGGCCTAAATGAATGTACACCAAGGAAATATTTGTTGGTGATGATAGATCTCTTTAGTGTCAGAGGATCCGGAACAATTCAGGTAGAAATGGTCATTTTAATGATGTATTATGTGTCTAGATATTTTTGTAACCTTTCATCAAGATATCAAATCACTCATCTCAGTGGAAGGTAAAACCGGCCGAAGTTTCAACACCTCACCCGTTAGTAATCAAGGATCTAAAAGATCCTAAGCATGTTCTTGCAATTGAAATTGTCGGCGATATTACCAGGCTGTACAAGCTTGACAACTTTGGGTCATCGGTCTTTCATCAGCTTTGCTGTTCATAGTGATGACTTGAGCAAACTTGGCATGAGCGGTTTTGTCATCTAAACTATTAAGTCCATTGCAACAACTATGTAATCAATGCATGGTGACCGGTCTTCCTCTTGTTTCATGCAGAGATGGTGTTTCAGGTTGGTTGTGTCTCTACAAACATCATCGAATAGTTTTGAAAATGTGCCTCTTGGCACGTCCTTTGGTAAAATTTTGTTCAATGTTGATTTGTGTGGTCCACTTTCTCCTTCTTTTTCTGGGTGAAAGTATTTCTTTAACTTTCATTGATGACTTTCCAGTATCTATTCTTGGCTTACTTCAAAGCTCAAAGCAGTTTTTGATAGTTTTTTAGCCTACAAGGCCCTTGTAGAAAAGTAATCCGGACATCAATCTCAAAGGTTAAGAACAGATAATGGAGGCTTAATATGTGAACAATAATTTTACAAGTTGCATCGTGACTAATACGGCATCCAAACGCAACACACCTGCCCATACACCACAAAGAAAATGGTGTAAAAGCTATGAGAAAGAACTACACATTAAAAAGAAATGGCTACTGGTATGATCCAATCTTAAGGATTAAGTCTACAAGATAAGTGTATAAATCAACTCAGGTAAATTATATATCAATCACACTCCCACAAAGGATCTTTAAAATATAATACTAGAAGAAGCTTGGACTAAAATAAAACCAGATGTAAGTCACTTCCGCGGTATTTGGCAAGACGCGATGGGGCCTACATTCTCGATGAGAAAGAAAAGCATTGGGTACCTTAAAAGTGAGAAGGCGGTATTTGTTGGTTATTCAAGATGTCAGCTATTATAGACTTCTCTAACCACATTGTAATGAAATTATTCTTCAAGATGTTAAATTTGATGAATATATCTTTGCCTGTGAGACTAATTCGGTGGTTGTGCCATCTTCAGCCTGCGAAGCATCTTTGGTGTCTATGCCATCTTCTATTCCCAAATTTTATGTTAATGATACTCTGGTTTCTTCTTCAGATGATGAGTGAGGATGAAAATCCACCTCCACCCATTGACATTCCTCCTTGGGGATAGATCCTTTTGAACCTCGAACAAGCACCCGCCTCCACGGGCTTCCTAGATGGGTCCGCTCAAATTTAGAAGCAACCGTGATCTTGCTCGATCCTCGTGACGCTTGCCTAATACGTTTCACGCTTTTAGCGAGCTCTCTTTTGGCTCAAGTTTCGTAAACTCATGATCCAGAGACATTTTGGAAGATTCTGTGTCATCCAGATTGATACAACAATGAATGAAGAGTATCGTTTTAATGGAAAACGATATTTGGGATCTTGTGGTGTACCTCTTCCAAAAGGAAGAAAACTTGTTCAATGAAAATGGGTATACCGAGATAAGTATGCATCATATCACATTATTGACAGACACAAGGCTCTATTAGTTGCCGATTTTCCCGTTGAAGGTATTGATTGCGAATAAAACTTTGCCCCCGTGAGCCAAAATGAATTCCATCTGCGCCTTTGTTCTTTCCCTTGTAGCATCATAAAAATGGGAGGTCCATCAAATGGATGTTAAATCATTTTGCATGGCGATTTGAAAGAAGAAATTCGAACAACCTCCGTTATGTCCAATGACTTCTCAGCCTTGTTTGCCTCAAATTCCCTCAAGAAATCTCTTTTATGGTCTCAAGCAGTTTCCCCTGAGCTTGGTATGCCAAATGGATAACTTTCTTATTGCCACTGAATTATCTAAATGCCATTCTGATCCTATTTTCTATACCAAGAAATTAGGAATTCATCTCATCATCCTCGTCCTTTATGTTGATGACCTTATCCTTATTGTAGACTCAAAAACTTTTAAACCATGTGAAAACCAAATTTAAGAGGAATTTGAAATGACAGATTTAGGCTTTTGGTGTAATTATTTCCTTAGCCTCCAAAGTTTCTGGTAAAACTAATGAAGGAAATTTTTCTTCCCAGCCTAAGTATGTTGTGACCTTCGCCGGCTTATGGACGAGATTGTAAACCAACTCTCTCCTTCCAACCGAGTCGCTTTTTTCCAATTTGTAATTTCTCCTGCTGATGCCACCCTGTATCGTCCGCTAGTTGGTAGCCTCTTATACTTGACCTATTACACCATTCCGATCTTTCCTTTGTTGTTGGTCTTGTTGCCCGAAGCTATATGCAAACACCCCATGAAAGACATTGAAAGAAGCTAAAAGGATACTTCGCTTATGTTCATGGTACCGCTCGCCTTTGGGATACATTACGCTGTGGGGACTCCTTATTGGTTTCCAGTTTCATCATTCAGATTGGTCAAGTAATTCCTCGATGATCGGAAGTTCACCGCAGTTATGTTTTCAGCCTTGTTCAGGACTCACACACCAGAAGAAAACAATCGTGCCATTGCACTTTTCTTCAGAAGTAGAGTACCGAAAGGCCGTAATGTAAAGTCAGAAGCCCTGTATTTTCGGCTGCCAGACCTTTCGTGAGTTTGATTCCAAAGACTAACATCCTATTGCACTTTGGTGTGACAATCAAAGTGCCATCAAGCTCACCAAAGACCCAGCTCAACATCAGCACAACACATCGAGCTGCTACATGCACTTCATCGAAGTCTATTCATGATCAAGTTATTGAAGTACTTTTTTTCCCTACAAAAGATCAGTTGCAGAAGATTAAAGTCTTTATAGAAGCAAAGTTTTCCAAACTTCGACTATGTTAGGAGTTCAGAAGTTGTCATTAAGGGGATAGGCTCTAATGTTCTCCTTCCTTTTCCTATTGTGTCATTATTGAATCCTTCTCAATCCATCCCAAGTTGTTCTTGATGGGGGATGTTAGTATATTTATACACTTAGGAGTTGGTTAATATAAATTTGGTCTAATATGTCATTAGGTAAAGGTGTTTCTTTAGTATGCATTAGTATGCATTTGTAGTTAGAAATCACTACCGATATACCTCGACATAGAGTGATCCGACTCTGCACTCATACTTCTCCCTCGATCTTAATGGCTATTGATCTATGGCTTAACACACGATTGGTCCATGCGATCTCTATTTAAAGAGAATTGAGGGTCATTTGCCAATGATCATTGTGATAAACTTTGAAACTTCTTTGTACCTTCTCTTGCATTAATAAATTTCTCCAAGTGGTCACATGGACAATGCACAATGGATTAAAAGTCAGGTTTTACTCATGTGAAAACACTCCAGTTGATGTTTGATCTTAGTTATGGAGTGGTTTTCACGGGCTGTGTTCGTCCTCCGTTGGAATACATGTGTATGGTCAATAATGCTTCCTTCTAGTGGGTGCCAGGAGAAACGTCCAGAGTTGGTGCTCTGTAGCAAGTTGCATCTTGGCAAAATAGAGGTTGTAGCCTCAATCATTGTTCCCAAGAATGATAATGTATAGAAAATAAAGATTACTATCATATCAAGAAGAAGAGGCTTTTCCCTTTATCGGTTTCCTCAAGAAATATCCTGCTTCATATATTTCATGTGTGATTGATGCTGAATATTCTATTATATTTCTACATTATTGTGATTGTCATTGAAAGGTTCAAATAGTTTAAAATAGGAATAATTGTTTAATAATGGGGATAACTAATTCACCCCCCCTCTAATTAATCCAACAATTGGTATGAGATCCGGTTCCTTTATTTGAAGGTATATTAGTAATCTTAAACATGTCGAGGCATGAAGGAAATTCAACCAATAAGTCCCCTCTGCTCAATGGAACAAAATTTGCCTCTGCATGGAATGTTGCTATGGACGAAAACCTGGCATAATGGATTTAGGGTGCATATGGGACGGCGGGGAGACTAGTTATGTAAAGTTTTCCATCTATCAGATGCCATTCTCGATCCTAATGTCTATACCTAAGAGTAGCCATCTCATCATCTTGTCCTTTATGTTGATGACCTTTATCCTATTGGTAGTGACTCCAAAAACTTTTAAAACCATGTGAAACCATCCCAGAAGAAATTGAATGACGCATTTTGTGGGGCTTTTTGCATTATTTCCTGGCCTCCAAGTTTGCAAACTAATGAAGGAATTTTTCTTTCCTGGCCTAAGTTGCTTGTGGACTCTTCACTGCCACATGGACGATTGTAAACTTCACTCTCTCCCTTCCACCGAGTCAAGATTTTTTGCCACTTGTACTTCTCCCCGGTTGATGCCACCTCGATCGGCCGCTTAGTTTGTAGCCTCTTATACTGACTCATACCCGGCCCTGATCTTTCCTTTGTTGTTGGTATTATTGTTCGATATATGCAAACACCCCATGAAAGCCATTGAGCAGCTAAAAGATACTTCGCTATGTTCATGGTATTGTTCAGTCTGGGATATAATAGCCTGTGGGGACTCCCTTTATTGGTTGGTTTCATCGATTCAGATTAATACTGGCGAATTCTCGGCTGATCTAAGTTCATCGCATGTTATAAGTTTTGCCTTTTGGTCTTAACCTCGCTACTTGGTCCTAGAAGAAACAATAGGCTATTGCACTCTTCTTCTGCCAGGCGAGGCCGAGCAAAGCAGTAATGTAAAGTCGTGAAGCCCTTGGCTTCGATAGATCCTTTCGTAGTTTGGATTCCAGCAACAAAGATATCCGACCCGACTCTGGTGTGACAATCAAAGTGCCATCAAGCTCACCGAAGACCTGGGCTCAACAATCGCTAGCAAACACATCGAAGCTACATGCACTTCATCGTAAATCTCATTCATGATCAAGTTATTGAAGTGCCTCTTTTTCCCTGGCTGCAAAGATCGTTTTCGCGCATATTTTCACAAAGTTTGATGTAATGGGTTTTCCAACTTCGAATCTATGTTAGGAGTTCGATATTTTTTCATTAATGGGGGATAGGCTCTCCTTCCTTCTCCTATTGTGTCATTATTGTAAATCCTTCAATCCCATCCCAAGTTGTTCTTATGGGATGTTAGGATATTTAGACACTTAGGAGTTAGCGTTAAGATCTACTTGGTCTAATATGCTGTGTTAGGGTAAAATTGTGTTTCTTTAGTATGCATTGGGTGCATGCATTTGTAGTTGGGAAATCCGACCTGGCCAAATGACATGTTCTCTATTAGAGTGATCCTACTCCGCTCATACTTCCCTCGATCCAATCTACCATTGATCTCTCGGTATTAACACCCATTGGTCCATGATCTCTATCTAAAGAGTATGGAGGGTCATTTATTCTATTGATCGAATAGAAAAACCTCTGTAAAATTTTGTAATCTTTTCTCTTTGCATTAATAAATTCTCCAAGTGGTCGCTGGTCACTGGATGTTTCTCTTAGGGTTTTTACCATGTGAAAACATCTGGTTGTGTGAGTGGCTTGATCAAGTTATGTGAGTGGTTACCGGCTGCGTTCGCCCCTCCGCGAATACATGTGTTGGTCAATAGTGCTTCCTTCTAGTGGGTGCTAGAGAAACTGAGAGTTGGTGCTCTCGCTGCTGTATCTTTCAATACTGAGGTTGTAGCCTCACAATCAGCTTTAATATTCATAAGAATGATAATGTATAGAAAATAAAGATTACTTATCATATCAAGAAGAAGAGGCTTTTCCCTTTATGGGTTTCCTCAAGAATGATCGCCTATGTATATTTCCATGTGTGTATCGATGTTGAATATTCTATTGCTTATATTTCTACATTATCAGGATTGTCATCGAAAGGTTCGTAGTCAGTTTAAAATAGAATAATTGTTTAAGAATGGGGATAACTAATTCACCCCCTCGGTTGTCCAACAATTGGTATGAGCTCTGGTTCCTTTTATTTGAAGGTAGATTAGTAATCTTTAAACATGTCGAGCCATGAAGGAAACTCAACCCATAAGTCCCCCCTGCTCAATGGAACAAAATTTGTCTATGGAATGCTGCGATGAAAACCTACATAATGGCTTCTTGAAAAGTATGTATGGATTCGTAGGAGACTATTATGTAAAATGAATCGATTTAGATATCAAGGATGACAAGCTAGAATCAGCTTCAACGCCATGGCTATGAATGTTATTCTAAGTGGGCTTGTAGAAGTTAAAATAATTTTTAAAAGTTATGCCCCTCTTTAGAAAGCTAGACATGGGACAAACTCATTAGCGCTATGAAGGTAATGATAAGGTAAAGGATGCCAAGCTTTCCAAACCTACAGCAATGCTTCTTTGAACAAATTTTATAGACAGAAATAAGATGAACTATCAAAGTAACTTTCCAGAGTTGAAGAACTAGTAAATGTAATGAAAGCTCAAGAAAAAATTGAGAAGCCTTTAATTTAAAATTTTGAGGATCTTCGCCGTGAGTAGTTCAACCCAAAGGTAATCATAGAAGAACTTAATGATCTAAAATATTTGTATTTTTATCAACTTCTAGGAACATTGACTGCATTTTAAATGCATAGGTAAAGATAAATCAATACTAGAGAATCTTTAGAGCAGATACAAATGAGGAATCCGAGCTTGATGAAATTGAAGCAAACTCTATGAGAAGACTATAGAAAGGATCAGACAAGTACCAAGGAAAAGTTCCCTTCAAGTTTTAACAATGGAAATATAGGTCACTTTGCATCTAAGTGTCCACACAAGAAGTAGAATCAGAATTTAAAGGTGAAAATAAGTACAAACTTAGGAGATTCTATAAAAGAAAAAGTTTATGTGTAAACAATGACACTTCGTATGACACAGAAAGTGAACCTTCCTATGAAGATAAGGTTACTGACTTTGTGCTTGGACAAAGAGGATTACGATAATAAAATCACATGAAGTGACGCTAATGATGAAGAAGCGGTGGTTGATATGGAAGGTGAACTCATCAGTTCTTTAGAAGAGATCATTGCACTGTACTCGAGAAGAGGAAAACAAAAACATTTGTTGATGTAGTTTGAAAAGAATGTTAAAACTCGGAGCGAAGACTTTTCCAAAGGGGGAGTTAGAAGAGGAAAAGAAGATAGACAACATCCTGAAACAAGAGTTATAAGAAAAGACGGCAAGATTTTAAGCCTTGGAAGAAGAGGTACTAAAAACTAGAAAAGATGGAGAAGTCAGCATTGTATCTCCAAAATATTCCAAGCATTAAAGCCTCAGTGCTGATTAACCTACTATCTTCAAATCAGCAAGGAATCCAAATTGGAAACCGGGTTTAAGAGAAAAGAAGGATCAAGCTGTAGTTATAGCCAAGCAAACAAAGAATCCATCAAGTTTGTTAACCGGCATTCATCGACAACAACAAATATGGGAGAAATAGAGGAAGATAATCAACCAACAAGGAAGAGTGAAAGAAAAATACCAAAACTAAATCAGAGAACAAAGAAATTACCAAAGATGTAAAGAAGTCAACATGCTCAAAGAAGACATCCATTTTCCAAAATGTTGATTTCTTCTATGATTATTGCTTTTTCTGCTCTAACTTTGGTCGCTGTGTTGTAAACTCCGTTTCTTTAATATTTAGACATGAGCAATCAAAACACCTAAGGAATAAATATCTGCCACAAAAATAAAGACAAATCAAGTAACAACAAACAATCACTGACTATAAATCATGTGATGGCTCGGAAAAAGACACAGATTAAGAATAACAGTCGTTATGATTATTTATTCAATGAACCGTAATGTTACATATGCCATAATTACGGACATAAATTTGCGGTGAGTGTCGCTACGTAATCATGAATCGTGATCCTCAATCCCTCTGAAAAATGTCGTTGCCTAAATTAAGAAATTAAAACGGACAAGTGTGTATTAGTAAGAAGTCATCTCAAAGACAAACTAACATTGTGGTATCGAGAGTGGATGCTCCAAACATAAGACAAGAGACAAAGGTAAGTTTGTATCTATAAGTGAAAGAAAATCAAGAAAAGTAACCTTTGAAACGATGCCCCTGCAAAACCATGGGTAAAGGATGCAGTGAGTTTGAGTAATGGTAAAGGAAAATCTCAGGATGTTCTGCTTGTATATGGGTTGAGACATAATTTGCTCAGTGTAATTAAAATGTAATGAGGATGTGTGAAGTGGTGTTCACTTCCAAATATTGTAAGGTAAAAATTTTAAACTCGGGACAAGTGGTGGTGGCTAAAGGCATAAGGGCATATAATAATGTATATGTTCTTAAAGAAGATAGAGAAGAGCAGTCATCTAAGAAAACATGAAAGATGGTTATGGCATAGGAGACTTGGACATCTAAAAATTTGACCACGAATCCGGAAGATTTTAAAAAATATTGAGGCAGTAAAATATCTTCCGTGAATATCAAACCACAAAATTTATGTAAACTTGCCAAGCAGGGAAAGCTAATCCGAGATTACCACTTAAACTAAGAGATCTATCACCGTGAGAAACCACCCAATTAGTTCATATGGATTTATGTGACCATCAAGACGTGAAGCTGCAAGTACCGTGGAAGGAAAACTACTTTGTTGATCATTGATGATTACTCCAGACTTACTTCTGGGTTGTTTTTCAACAAAAAGTTGAAGCATTTAATAAATTTAAAATATTTAAGGCTTTAACTAAGAATCAAATAGGAGAGGTTAAAGGAAGTAAGGTCGGACGTGAGGGAGGATAATTTATGTCAAGTGATTTCAAGTAATTATGTGATAAAACATGGGATCAAGAGAGAATACACAATCCTAGGAACTCCACAACAAAATGTAGTTGAGAGGAAAAAAAAGAATAGTTCAAAAATGGCCGTGCCTTCAATGATGAATGAGAAGAACATTGGTCAAACTTCCTGGGTAGAATAAATACACACACCAATCCATATTCTTAACAGCACACCTCACACCACATAGTGACAAGACACCTTATGAATCAGGTATGGAAGACCTACCAATCAAAAACTTCAAAGTCTTGGGGAGTAAGTGCTACAAAAGAAGAATAATAATGAAAACCTTGGTAAGTATGATATGTATTGATGAAGGCATCTTTTAGGATATGATACCAAATAATAAAGGATACATATGCTTTACTAAAAATATTGCATAAATTATTGATTGCATTGATTTAAAGGTTGGATGAAGGAGTCCTAAGAGAGGAGAGCAATACTAAATCAATAACAGAGAATATAGGTGAAGTTGAAGCTGAACATGTCCAAGAATTAGAACAAGAAGACTCCGAGCCAGATGAAGATGCAAATACTCATGCAAACTCAAATCAATGACAACATCAAATCCTTCCTCCAAAATTACTCAAAAGAATCATCCCTCAAGTCAGATACAATTGGTTGGAAATACAAAGGTGTACAAACTAGCAGAAGAATAATCAAAGACACCGATAAATCACATACAACCTTCATATCCATGATGGAACCTAAGAAATTCAATGAAGCCAGTGAATATGCAAATTGCCAAGAATCAATGAATGAGGAACTGGCTCAAATTGAGAAGAACAATACTTGGGAACTTGTTCAGGACTTGTGATAAGAATGTAATTTGATCCAAATGGGTGTTTAAGAATAAATAAATGAACAAGGACAAATTGGTAAGAATAAATCCATATTGGTCTATAAGGTGTATGCACAAGTTGAAGGACAAGATTTGATGAAAATTTTGCACCAATGGCAAGATTGGAAGCCATTAGAATGAAGTTCTCCGGGCCTATGCATGCCATAAGAACTTTAAAATATATCAAATAGATGTTAAGTCAACTTTCTTAATGGAGACCTAGGAAGAAGAAGTATGCATGGAGGAAATATGAAGGATTTTCACCAATGTGATAATCCTAACTATGTATGTAAGTTGAAAAAGTCATTATAGCGAACCGAACATGCACCACGAGACTGGTATCATAGATCAGACAAATTTCTACAAGACAAGGGTTCAAGAAAGGTATTGTTGATAGTAATCTATATACAAAATATGAAGGTGATGATTTATTAGTTGTTGTGGTTTATGTAGATGACATTATCTTTGGATGCACTAATGACCTTTCATTTCAATGGTTTTCTAATTCAATGCAAATCGAGTTTGAGATGTCCATGATAGGAGAACTGCCATATTTTCTTCGCTTACAAATCAATCGAAATCAAGATGGATATTTTCTCAAGAGAAGTATTTGAAAGATATGTTAAAGAGGTTTCATATGGAATATTCCTCTCTTGTTGGTACACCTATGGTATTTGGTTGCAAGATTAATAAAGATGATATTTCACCGGATGCTGATCAAAGAACATATCTATCAATGATAGGAAGTATTTTTACATCATAGCATCTCATCCTAATATAATGAAGTTTGTTGAATGGTAGGTCATTATTAGTCTACCCCTAAACAAAGTCATTTAATAGCGCTTATCAATCCGTGATCTTCAAATATTTGAAGGGTACAATGACTTATGGTCTTTCTTTGGTATCCTAGAAGTCAAAACTTACAATTAACTTCATATTCAAATGATGATTGGGAAAATTGTTTGGATAAGAGAAAGAAAACCAAAGGAGGTGCATTCTTCTTCTTAGGTGATCTGCTAGTATCATGGATTAGTAAGAAAAAGGGATCTATCTCACTATCAACTACAAAGGTAGAGCTCATTGTTGTTGCTACTGCTGCACTCAGATTTTTATGTATGTTTACAAACTCTCACATTTGATGAACTTATACTCCACCTAATTCCACTTCATTGTGATAACACCCGTGCAATAAGTGTCTCCAAGAAACCTTTTCTTCATCTGAAGATGAAACATTAATCCCAATAAAGTATCATTTTCAAAGAGCAAGTTACAAACAAAGCTGTTCAATTACATTCCTTCCACAGAAAAAATCATAGGCATCTTTACTAAACCCCTATCCAAGACACCTTTTGGAATATCTTCGCCGTATTGGTGTGACCCCATTATCAACTTAAGAGATTCCATTCTGTCAGGGGGAGTATGTATTGTTGAATATCTGATAACACGCACTACATACCGCGAACAACTCAGGGAGAGCATGTTTTCTTTAACATTGATGTCAAAGGGGAGAAAAGGTCTGGTCTAGATGCTAAAGTTGGATGTCTAAGTAGAATAGTGAAGTCCTTCAGGCTTTGCCAAAGAACGCCAAAGGGGAGATTGTTTGGCACTTTATGGTGGGAAGAGGTGCCGGTCATTGATGTAAAGAATAACAATGATGTTGGCAAGTTTAAAAGCGGAGTGTGCATAGCAAGAACAACAAAAAAGACATAGAAGAGTTTACGGTGAGTGTGCATGGCAAGAAAATAAGTGAAAACACAGTGGAGCAAGAACAACATCGAAGACACAAAAGACCAAGCTCGAGAAGTTTAGGAGGAATAGCTCAGAGTTGTACACAGAGTGCAAGTGTTCCGGTGGTCGAAGCTAATTCCATTACCAAAGCTCAAGATAGATAACAATCGCTAATGATGAGGTCCAAGCCCGAAGACCTCGCAGGCGATGTGCTGGTTGAGGCCTTTGGAACTTCTGGGACATTCTTCCAAGTCGAGGAGGAGAGCTACCTGGTCGCTGATCACCAATCCTAAATGTCACCTTACCGGCCATCATATCGAGTCCGCAGAGGAGTGCGCAGAGGATGGAGATTAGACCTCGGCCATAGGACGGAAAGCACGGCGACTAGCAAGCCGCTGATCCAAGAATTGGCGAAGGAGGATAACGGTGGCTGCGACCTTATCCTCCAATTCCACTTAAATGAAGTCACGAACGTGATCTAAGCCATCGATCACCAAGAGATCATGACCGTTGATCTGATATAAAGTATTTTGGAGTTTTGTAAGTTGGGAGTTTCGAGGCAACTCATAGTAGGAGTTCACAATATGAGAAATCGCGGACGCGACTCTCTTTCTTGGTCCTCGCTACAACCTATGGTGTCATTGATGAAGATAAGGGAGGAGCTATCATGTTATAGGGCTCTACTAAGATAGATCACGAAATCAACAAATGCCTTTTCATCAGGTTGTGGTCACGCCTGCTGGTCACATCGAAGAGAAGGAAGGAACTAGCATTTCTAGCTCCATCTCAGAGTTTTGCAAGTTGAGATATTTGAGGAAACTCATAGTAGGAAATCATGAAACACAAAATCACCAATTTGATCATGTAGCCATTGATCAAAGGGAGGTCATGGACCGTTGATCCGATGTGAGTATTTTGGATTTTGTGAGTTGGAATATTCGGGGCTTTCAACTCATAGAAAAAGATCGCGGAAATGCAAAAATTGCAGGAAGCACCCTAGTGCTTGGCCCTAGGTCATAGCCACTTGTCATGTGAAAGAAAGGGGCTAACTCAAAAAATCTAACTTCAATCGTGAATTTTTTCTCGGGAAGGGAAAAGGCACCAAAGTCATGAGTGCCCAGAGGTTCTCTTAGTAAATACTAGAATGACTGATTGTAACTACAGAAAAACGACCGATTTCATCTACCATAGAATTTGAAGAATCTCAGGGTGATCGCCAGAGGAGACCTAAGAGTCTCGAGGAAAATTCCAAGTGGAATGAAGATTCATCATAGACTAGCAAACTAGGGCCGATTTGCATGCAGATTTTGATCTTAAAGAAATGACCTTTAACCTACCACCCCAAAACTTAAATCCCTCTTTCAAGACACATGCATGGAAAGGAACTACTAACCTTTTTACCTGATACGCAGGTAGATCCTCCGCTATGCTTTACTCCGCATTTCAGACCGCCTCCTTCCAAAGGCAATCTTGCAATCAAGACAAACACTACGCATGCATGCTATTTTCTACTTGAGGGTTAGAAATTAAGCATAAATCGCACAAATCATAAATAACTCATGCATTGGGACGGAAAAGTATTCTTTATTATCTTCAAGATGAATCAACTTACAATCAATGTTGAGACCGGCCACTGTTCCACGAATCCTGATCTTGGGCTTCTCTTCAAATGTTCTCCAACTTATTTTCTTTGTACTTCTCTTTGCATAAGGATGGTTAAAGGGTTGGGAAAATGGATTTTGTAAATGGGCAGAGTTTCTTCATTATAATTTTCCTCCTCCAAATAAGCATCTTTACCCCTTATTTTATAGGCTTAGAAGGAGCTAGAGTTTTAGACAAACTCTCGGCCAAGCATGGTCGGGAGTTTCGCGAATCCTAATTCCATAGCTTTTTGTCCTATCGGAAACTTTCCTTTTTATGATTCAAGGTAAACACGCTATAGTGGTTCAAGGTAGCATTTACTTTTAGATACATCGGTTGTAGGGGCCACGGTGCAGTACTTTTAAAATGGAGTTTTTAGAAGAGTTGTTCTGCAGTTTTTGGCAAAGAAGGGATATGAGTTGGTCTGATGCCGGGCAAGCATGTGTGGTGCAATTCAGAGTTATAATAGGCTGCCCCTAATGTGAGGTCGTAATACCATCTGACCAATCAAATACATTACCAATCTCTTTACCAATCTTTACCGAGCAAATAATGAGTGAGCCCAAGGATCAAGAACCGTGAGGTGTAGTATGAAAAATAACAAATGTCTCAATTTGTAGTGGCATACCCATGCTCTGATAGATTAGAACCATGGCTACTAATCAAATACACCGTAGGATCCATGTCAAATAACTATAAAGAGTAGCCATGAATAATACATGCGAGCTACATCTCGAAATTGAAAAGATATACATATAGAGTATCCATCTCCTAAAAGTTGATAAGTCCTAATGGCTAGAGATGATGCCTTCAGAGCTCGAGAAACAAATTCAAAAATCTTCTAAAACTTCCTCGGGTAGAGTGTAATATGAGTGTAATGATTACTCTACCCATAGGTCTTCGACGGCTCCTCGATTATGGACTTGATAATCTTTGATGATCAGACTAAAAGCTTCAGTGATTTCGAACAAAGAGTTGGATTGGACGCTCAGGATGGCTCCGGTATACAGACATACATATTGCGTAGGCCACTCAAAGTTTAGGCAACAAACTTCCTTGGATAATAGCATCACAAGTGATAAGACTCAGGAAAAATATCTGTTAATCATAAGTCTACAAAGCATGAGGCAACGCAAACTCCCCATATGTTCGGAAGAGTAAACTAAACGGGTGGAGGACACAACTCTATATATGCAGCAAAGATTCCTAAGGTCTTACTACATCCCATAGTCCGATGAATCAAATGGACAGATGTATTCTTTATCCAAGGGCTTATTCCATTATGTCGCCAATAAAGAAAAATAATACTTTTCCCATCCTCTTTTGGGGTATATCGATTTTTTTGTTCTTTTGATAGTTTTTGGAAAAAGAATAAAGGAATATTACGCTACAATGGAGGAACAAGTACGCTAAAAACATACAAGCTCAAGGCACAAGACAAGACCGATGTTCCGAAATGATACTCGAAAATCCCCTCCAAGCAATAAAGGTGTTAAGACGCTAAGCAACCAAGTTACAAGGATGATGGGTAAGGTATGCAACTGCGGTTGATAAAACACACAATGGTAACATCCTTCGATGTGTTTTTAACGGTATTCTGCAGAAGGAAGCTCGTGGGTTTTCTGGCATTTAGAGAGTCCTAAAAGCATAAAAGGAACTCAGGGGTACCTTTTTCGGTCAATAGTCTAGTCTGTTTGAAAAATGGGTAAACTAGTACCGATTAGACATCAATTCAAACCATTTTAACGATTGTGAGAAGGACAAGATCACTCGCCTATTTTTCAATTTTAAGGAGTTCAAAAGAGTTTAACTATGGACTCCGCCGAATGTTCTTCTGGACCATTTTAACGAAAGTGTGAAAGAATAAGGTCACTCAACGATCTTTTAAATTTTAGGGAGTCCTAAAAGCTTAACTATGGACTCCGGAGGTTTCCTTTTTTCGTAATTTAGTCCCTCAAAACCAAAAAGGAATAAAAAATCATACCCGATGATACTCTTCTAAAGAATGAGAATTCAATAGAGTATTCCTTTGTTCATACAAATGACCATCCCGACCAAAAAAAGGGGTAAACTACCACCGACAGACGTGACTTCAAATCATAGCTTAACAAGCTGCGAAATGTCACAAGATCGCTTCTACAATCTTTTCTTCATGTTTAGAGGGTCTGTAGGGCTTAAAAGAAGAACCATTTAAGGAACGCTCGGACCAATTTAACGAGGTGAAGAAACAAGGTCACTTCCAACAATCTTTTCATCTTTAAGGAGTCCAAAAGGGCTTAAAGAAGACCTATAATGTTTACATTTTTCTCACTAATTCGGATGAGATCAAAAAAGTATAAATGCAGTCTCTCTGGATGTTGTTTTCGGATATCAAAGTTTGTTTTGAAAAACAACAAAGTTAGCTCATGATTGACTCTTTGTGGGTCGATGCCTCGCATCTCCTCAGTTGTATGTCTCGACAAACATTGTTCATGACGCCATGTCTCCGAGATATTGATAGTATCATTTCTAAAATGGTTGCCATATTACCCCTCAAAGATAGATCTTGTGTGTATTAAGGGATTAGTATGACAAGACCCATCTCCAATCATAGTCAAATTGAATTCTCCGCTTTGATCTTTTAACTCTGGGAGGAAGTATGTTCTGTGATGAAGATATTCCCAAGCTTTGTCTGGAATAGTTATTTCTTCGATTACTACTTCATCGAAGGGCAAGACTAAGTCTAACTAATCGATATTGGCGAGAGAACCCTAAGCCCAAACAAGCTCTAAGAGTGGATCTAACTCTTGTTCAAGAGTCAGATCAGTGTTAGCCGAAGCTTGCTAGACTAAAGAGCACACTACTTCAGCAGCCAACAAGGGAATCGACATGCCAGAGTGCCCTGTCTCACCCATCAGCCATGATGGATGAGATGGGGAAGGAAGAATCCATGGATCCTCGTAGTAAGTCATGCATCCACTTAAACGCGTGAAAAATCTCAAATCTTTACAGTTGATATAAACTGACATCGCCATGAGGAGGTGGTAATCGGCTGGGTACCCATCAAGGATGGGCACAAACCAACTCCTACATTAACGACATCTGCTGAGGTGGATTATCTATCATGGGAACCGTGGATGCCCCCAAAGATGGGTGTCTAGAGAAGGACAATTGATCGATGGTCACTATCCAAACTTCATGTGGAAACAACAACACTCGGAAAACCGTGAGTAACCACAGCCAGGCATAGCATAAGTCCAACTCGACCTAACAAGAGATTATAGTCGAGGGATGAGTCGACTACTTCTACCTCAATGCACACTGTCTTCCCTCCCAACTACACGGAGAAAGAAGGGATGATTTTTCATGGTCGGAAAAAGAACGCACCGCTTCCAATCCAAAGGAGGAAAAGTAGGTGATGCAGACAAAGCCATTTAATTCAATGGCCTTCCAATAGGCTAGTGACATAACGCGAGCGTCGAGGCGGCCCTCGCCGAATTCATCGCGGGCGAAAGATATTGGCGCAAAATTTTTCGGGATGAGCCATCACTATCCTCAAACGCCACGGTAAGGCGATGAGGTTTTAAGTCATTCATATCTAGCATGATGGAACCCGGGTTACAAGTCTCAGAGCCCAAAGAAGTCAACAAGGTTTTCCTCTTCGAAAGTGGAAACTTTGGAGGACCTCCAAAGCTGACAAGATAAGGTTTGTGATAAATCTTCCACAACAGCAGTAATTGGTGGCCTCAAGGCTTTGGGTTGTGAGAAGATTTTAAATGCACCCTTTTGGAATGCGCACACAGAGCTCCCAACGCCTTCTCAATATGTGGTAGAGGAAGAGATGGAATTTTGGCTTCTTTGCCCTTCTTCGAGGCTTAGTTTCATTTCATAGCCGGTGCTCTAGCTGTTATGAAATCATCACCCCCAACCATATATACGTTCATGGAATATGAATTGTTTGGGGGAGGGAATTTTTCTTTGTAGAGGCTTGAGTTAAATTTTGCCCAAGGCCGAAGGGATTAGTCAACACTCAGCTTCTTGTTGTTGTTGTGTGACAAACTTTTGGGCCTCTCGTAAGTCAAGGACAAATATAATAAGTGGTCTTCCATTAATGTTGCACTGATACCCTTTGCCTCCGCTTTCAATGGTGCCCTCGCACAAAGATTATCAGCGGGTTTTTCTCCCCACCCTTTTCGTTTTTCTTCCTTCAGTTGTTGGTTGGCTCTGCTAGTCGCCCCATTTATGTACTTTCGACGCTTGGGTAGGAGGAGCAGCCAAAACAGGAGTCTATCTGGCCGTTGAGTGTTGAATAGATAAGGTTGCAATTGTTTTATCAATTGTTCAATGTTTGGTTTGTGTTGAACCAACAATACTGTCAGCATGTGGTCCAACTCTCTCACTACGTTTTATCCAAGATGATCGTGAGCATCCTGGGCAGATGTTGCATAACAAACCGCATCTAAGAATAGATAAGCTCAAATTGTTGAGCTCCTCATGATGCATCTTCTTCGAGAGAACTCCCTAAGTTGCGACGCCTTGGATAATTGTGGGACTAAGGACTTAAGGAACCACTCAAGGAGGAATGCCAGTGGGACTGGTAATTGATTAGACTCTTCAAGATCTCCACCTCTTGATATGATCGAGATATGGTCCATCGCTGTCCGCTCAAATTACAAGAACTTTGTGCCTCAAGGTCAGACTATAGGTAACCGGAATGGTTAAGGAAGGCTTCACGCTTAGTTCGATTTCAAAAGAAGAGTATCTTGAGAGATCAAACTCGATGTACCATTTCGCCGCACTCGAGCAGAGTGCATTAAAACAATCGCAACCGGACGGAGTCATCTTTCAATGAGTTGATGAACACCAAAGATGGAAGGTAGTCACGCGATCACCGGATTCGCTAGGTTTGGCCTCGTCTTGGTAGGAATGTCCGGCCGGCAAACTTTTGGCATAGGAGGCCAACCTCGATCATGACAAATAGATCATTTATCAAATCTTGTCAAATATGGCAAGTGTAACGCCGCCGTGAATGTAGCAATTTGGTTGCCGGGCTGGAGCAGTCTGGGAAAATGGTCCTGGATTTTGACTGGCACCAGTTTGCCATGAAAAGTTTGGATACTGGCCCGGATTCTAGTAGAAACCATGGCACTGACCAACATAAGGATTTTTCATCTATGGAGACATCATTGGTTGATTCCCTATGAAGGACATAGGATGTTGGCATTCATCCCGCTTAAAGGACTTTGGGAAGGATTACCTCTAAGGCCGGGTCCCACTGGAGGTATAGAAGTCCGGTCTGGGGTTCCATTGACCGTGGAAAGAATTACCCCGAATAAACATTCCAGAGAGGGAATAGATCCTTGTCCCGGAACCTGTCTTGAAGAGAGGTGGCTCCCTACAAGCAGAATGTTATTCCCTCGCGGCCTGAGTAGACTGTCCAAAAATTTGAGTGCCCCCAGATGGGAAAGTTGTAGATGTGAAATTATTGTTACCAAACGTCACGTTCCAAAAAAATGATCTAACCTTTTCTAAGATAGCGTGCCAGTGTTCCTTTGACTCTATTTAAATGAACTCTGGTGTGCAGCCCCAAATCCGATCACGCATGCATCACTGGCCATAACGGCGAGCATATGAACTCCAACGTAAGGAAAAGAATTCAAAGGGACAGGAATGCCCCCAATTTGACCTCATAGAGCATTGGAAGTCCCTTCCCCTAGACCCAAATTTTGTAAAGTGGAGGAGAGCGTAGGACTTGTGCCCAAACTAGCATTTACCATATGAACGAGAGCCCCGCTGCAATTGTGTGTGAAGAGAGGTGGTCACCGGTGGATAGATGGGGTTGGTCCAATCGCGGTGGACGTGAAAGGGCCTTAATTATGGTGGTTCTACCATGATGGCAAGTTGGGGAGATGCTTCTCCCTGGTAGTAAATGGTGGTGGAATGGTGAATTCCTGAGGAAGTACGGTTGGTTCCATAACTGTGGTGAGAACCGATGTGTTTGTAAAATTGGATTGGTACAATAACCCATGGCTAGGTATCAGTGGTTGGTGTTTCAATTGAGCCAAGATTGGTGGTTGATTATTCCGGGAGTTGTTTGGGCACAAATTTTTGTAACCCGGTCGCTTAAAAATATCCTTGTTGGTCTAGCTTTCTCCCTAATGGTGGCGAGGGTGGCTCCATTGTAATCGGTGGTGCCCGTGGATCCTTCGTGGACCGGCTTGAGTCGTGGATCCTCCAATCGCGGTGAGAATATCCGTACATTACCGCTAAGGTATTCGCACGCTCAAACAAGAACACACTCAAAAAAAAGAAGCCCCTAAGAGATAAGTGAATAAAGCAAATACTAAATCTAGTTAAAGAACAACATAACAACCACAACACTTTGTGAACAACTTCACTGCAAGGTAAGTGCAACTTAAAATCCAAGCACCCCCCGGGTATACTCTGCAAAGCGTGAACCGATGTCTATCCTAGGTACCAAAATATACCCCCACAATCACTCGTTTAAGTCCCTAGAAACATGAAACTACGTTGCCAACTCACAGTTAGTCACCAAGCGGGTACAATCGAAATTCAGGTACACCACAATGAGCAGAGTATCGATCCCAAAACCTATCAAGGGTATCAAGAGAAAAAATTTCCGTATTATGTCTGAGGACCTTGAATGTATTTGAGACCCATGAAGCCCATGGAAAATGCAATGGACGGAATCCCTCAACAAATCCTCTATACGTGTTCTCCACAATGCTCAGTCCAGATTTGAGGGGTCTCCGCCAATTTTCCACATGCGAACTTGTGTTTAGCCCTTTGTGTTAGAGGGGTCCCGGATAACTTCCAATTTTAAACTAGACTTCTACACTCCTATCACGGTTCCAATTTGGTTTTGAGTGGCTTTGGAGAGTTTCCTCTCCAAACCTAAATCAAGGCCCTATAGTCCTGAGCTAATGTATGAACCCTACAAACAAAAGTTCTAATAGATTTTAGATTACGCTTTCTTTTATTGGCTTTTTATGTCACTGTGGTATGGAAGGTGAACTCAGAAGGATAAAGACTCAAAGAAAAACAAAATGAAAAATGAAAAAAAAATTTTACTAAATGCAAAAATTCAAACAACTTTTCACAAAGAAAGACTTATTTTTCTTTTCAATTCTGCTAAGATTTCATGCAGCAAAAAATAAAGGAATTTCTCACTGACTACTGAAGCCATTTATGTTCTAAATGCACCAAGAAAATATTATGAACAAAAAGACTTCTCCCTAGATATTGATGCAGAAACACAGTCTTCAAACAAAGAAGAAACCAAGAAAGAGATATATCTATTTTTTTATTTGAGTGCTAAATGAAGCAAAAAAAGGGAAAACTCCGGCCAAGCACAAAACCAAGAAAACAAAATAAAATTCGCTTAAAGCCAGACGAAAGAACCGAGAAAAGATACACAAAGGGAAACTGAGAATGAACCGACTTTACACTTCTGTCTCAAAACCATAAAACAAATTTTTTTTTTTCTTTTTATCTTTTTCTATCAACTATCAACCAAGAAAAAGCAGTTATGGGTAAGAGAACCTAACATACCTGACCAACCTCTCTAGACTTAAACACCTGAGGGAAATACTTCTCACCAAAAGAGAGGATGAATGCCCCACCTTGATTGAAAAGCGCTCATCAAGCACGGCCATGTCATCGAACAACATCACAAGGCAAACGCTGTACGGAAGGATGAAATTGAAGACGCTGCGGTATTCGTCGAACTTGCACAGCCGCAGGTATGTGCAAAAATCTAAGACAAAATAGAAACAGTAAAGCTCAGACGTTAAGAGGCCTCGTACCGGACAACCGTCCCTTGAAGGCTTGATGCTTCTTCTTACCGTAAAAGAAAAAATAATTTGCAAAAGAATAACAAAATACGGGTCAGTAAAACAAACCGAGACAAGACTGCGGACCAATTAAGACTCAAATAGATCCAGGTGAAAAGCCCTCGAGAATGTATAATTCTAACAGTGGAAGAGGGGAATTCTGCCTTCTTGAATTCTCCTGACTCTTCACATCGCTATCAGAACCTTTAAGCAAATTGGGCATTCATGATGCATGTTGTAGAAGGTTAGGGAAGGGGTTACATGCGTGCAGGCCTTATGAAGGCCGCATGTACCTCTCAGGCAGGTCCCTATTAATTATCGAAAGCAACAAATAAGGAAAATCGGTATAAAGAACCAGGTTCCCCGCTATTTTGACCTAATAGAAAACAGACAAACAAAGAAACAAAAATCTAATCCTTTAAACTACCTGAAAACCTCAATCCAAATCTGGAACCCTAAAGAGTATCATCCCCAAAGGAGTTAATTGCTAAGTTGGGAAATAATAATTCTTACTGACTAAAGTAAAACTAGGGTCGACATATTTTGATCTTAAAGAAATGACCCTTTAACCTACCACCCAAAACTTAAATCTCTCTTTCAAGACATGCACTTAAAGGAAATCCATTAACCTTTTATCGATGTTTTGTAGATCTCAAGGCGCTTTGCCTTATTTCATACCGCCTTCCTTCCAAAGTTAATTTGCAATCAAGACAAAACACTATTCATGCATGCTATTTTTCTACTGAGGGTTAGAAATTAAGAACAAATCGTGACAAATCATAAATAACTCCATCCATTGGGATTGGAAAAGTATTCTTTATTATTTCAAGATGAATCAATCCACACGCTGAGACCACCACCGCCTTTGATCCCATCCCTTGGCTCCTCCCTCTTATTTAGTCCTCCATTTTATGCTAATTCTCCAGTTTGAGGAAATAGCTAAAGGGTTGAATAAACGGATCTTGTTAAATTGGGTAGGAGTTTCTTCGGCTATAATTCTTTCCTCCTCTTAGTTTAAATTCTACCCCTTCTTTTATAGGCTAGAAGGATTAGGTTTTGGACTTAACCCTACCATGCATGATCGGGAGCTCTCGCTAATCACCCATAGATTTTGTCCCGCTTTTGAAACTTTCCTTTTTTTTCTGATTCTTTAAGTTGCAAACGCCAAGCCGTAGGGCCCGCCAAGACTAGCATTTACTTTTAGATACACGCGGGCTGTAGTGGGCCAGCTAGTTTGTACTTTTAAGAATGGAGTTTTTAGAAGAGTTGTTCAGTAGTTTTTTGGCAAAGAAGGGATATGAGTTGGCCTGATGCCAGGTAAGCATGTGTGGTGCAATTTAGGGTTATAACACCTGTGTGAATAGAAGTTGGTGATTTTGTCCAGTTGGTGCTGGAACACTTAGGGATTTGGTGCTTCCTTCTAGTGGGTTCTAGAGAAACCAGGGAGTTGGTGCTTCCTTCTAGTGGGTGCTAGAGAAACTAGAGAGTTGGTGCTCTCAGCAATTTGTAGCTTGCAGAAAAGAGGTGGTAGCCTCACAATGAGTTGGTGCTCATAAGAATGATAATGTACAGAAAATAAAGATTACTTATTATATGAAGAAGAAGAGGCTTTTCCCTTTATGGGTTTTCTGAGGAAATATTTGTCTCTGTATATTTCATGTGTGTGATTGATGTTGAATATTCTATTTCTTATATGTTTGCATTATTGTGATCATCATTGAGTGATCTGTAAAGAGTTTAAAATAGGAATAATTTTTTAAGCACAGGGACAACTGATTCACCCCCCCTCTCAGTTGTCCAACGGATTTATGCTTTCGTGAGTCTGTGAGTCCCAAGTCAGTGAGCCCTTAAGTCCACAAATACAAAAAAATGGCTAAGTGTTGATACTTACGATGAGTCTGTGAGTCCATGAGTCCACGAGTCCAAAGAAGTGGAGAAATTATTAAGTGTTCAATCTTTTTGGATGGACTTATGAAATAAAGGCTACAAGACCGCGGGTTTGTGGGTCTGCGAGTTTGAAGAAGTGGAAAAATGGTTAAGTGTTGGGACTTATCATGAGTTCGTGATTCCATGAGTCTAGGAAGACAGAAAAATGGCTAAGTGTTGAGACTTATGATTATTCTCTGAGTTCATGAGTATGAAGAAGTGGAAAAATGGTTAAGTGTTGAGACTTTTCAGATGGACTTATGAAATAAAGGTTACAATATTGTGGGTCCGTGAGTCCATGAGTTCGCAAGTCTCAAGAAGTGGAAAAATGGTTAAGTGTTGTGACTTATCTTGAGTCCATAAGTCCATGATTCCGCGAGTCCAAAGAAGTGGAAAAATGGTTAAGTGAACAAGGGACTTATATTATGTCTGTGACTCTGTGAATCTGTGAGCTCGAAGAAGTAGAAAAATGGTAAAGTGTTGGGACTTATCATGAGTCTATGAGTCTGTGATTCCAAAGAAGTGGGAAAATGATTAATTGTTGAGACTTATGATGAGTTCATGAGTCCACGAGTCCGAAGAAGTGGAAAAAATGTTAAGTGTTGAGACTTTTCAGATGGAATTATGAAAGAAAGGTTACAAGATCGTGGGTTTGTGAGTCTGTGGTTCCAAAGAAGTGGGAAAATGGTTAATTATTTGGACTTATCATGAGTCTATGAGTCCTCAAGTTGGAAGAAGTAGAAAAATGGTTAAGTATTGAGACTTTTCAGACGAACTTATGTAAGAAAGGTTACAAGACCGTGAGTCCGTGAGTCTAAAGAAGTGAAAAAATGGCTAAGTTTTGGGACTTAGTAAAAGTACGTGAGTCGGCAAAGATGGAAAAATAGATAAGTGTTGATACTTATGATGATACAGTTAGTCCGCGAGTCCAAAGAAGTGGAAAAATGCTTAAGTATGGGAACTCTTCGAATGAACTTATGAAAGAGAGAGTTATGCTTCCATGAGTTCATGAGTACATGAATCTGTGAGTCCACGTAGATGAAAAATAATATAAGTGTTGGAGTTATGCTTCCATGAGTCCGTGATTCCACAAATATGAAAATGGTTAATTATGGGAACTCTTCTGACAGACTTATGAAAGGGAGAGTTATGCTTCCATGAGTCTACAAGTATGTGAGTCTGTGAGTCTTCATAGATGAAAATAATCTAAGTATTGAGACTTTTTGGGTAGATTCATGAAATAAAAAAATTCGATGCATTATTGGAACAAAATCATATAAAATTTTATTTAATTGTAAATTGTTAAGACTATCCAATTTTGTTTACTGCACATTTTGCAGAGTTAACAACATTTATATCATAATAGGATCACCAAAAAGGTTAGAATCATGGAAGATGCACAGGGGGAATACATCCACAAAGATCATATTAGAGGCATGTATGTCAATATAGACAATGAAGGTACAAATTCAAATGGACATGGAAAAGAAAAGGAAGAAAGCGTGAACTTGGTAGAGACCATAAAAATTTTGCAAAAGGATGTCCAAAGTTATAAAGTTGATAATGAGAGGCTTATGAAATCTAAGGAGTAGTAAGATTACTTCATCATCAAGCTAATGCAGAGCTTGGATAGAATAGAGAAAAAGATGGATAAGGAGACTGAGTCAAGAAGATCAGGGAGCCATACTTCTCATTATAAGAGGAGAAGAACAAGAAGTGTTGGCAAACATAACCTTTATTCTTCAAGGCATTTAACTAAGAGAGAATACAAAAGTTACAGTCCATTCCCTTTTAGGAAGCATAATAAAAGGTCTGGGGTGGATGAGCTACAAGGGGAAATGAACAAAATCAATCCTCCTACATTTGATGGTGAACACAAGAATGATGAGGATGTAGAGACATGGATGCTATGAATGAGGAAGTATTTTCAATTGCATAATTACTCTTCACAAGCATAAGGAAGAATTTTCATCTATCATCTCAAAGGAAAAGCATCAATGTGGTGGGATAAATTTGTGCAGGTGAAGCATATTGATGAGAACAAGGTCACTTGGAGGGAGTTCAAGAGGTATTTCCAAAAGAAATACTTGACTAAGAAATACTATGATAAGAAAATGCAGGAGTTCTTTGAACTCAATCTTGGGAGTATGACCATAAATGAGTATGAGAGAAGGTTTTTAGAGCTATTTAAATATGTTTCTTTCATCATGGAGGTGCAAGTTAAGATTCATAGGTACCTAAGTAGGCTTCCATATTTCATCAGTGATCATATTTAGTATGAAGATCCCAAGACACTAGAGGAAACTATAAGGAGAGATAAATGTCTTTATGATCATCATAGAGGAAGGCCAACTTTCCAAAGGATGTGGGTAGATACAAAGAAAAGTATGATGGACCAGATGAAGAGGTGGATCAAGCCACCATTATTCAAAAATAATTCGCAGGGACAACCTACCTCTAAAGAACCTGTAATGACAAAGGAAATAGGGAAAAGACCAAGGCATCCAACTATTCAATGTTGGGGTTGTGGAGGAGATCATGTGTTGAGAGATTGTAAAAAGTATTCACATTGTTGTACATTGTCAGAAGTCTTAAAGGTGAGGTCATTTATGATCCTTGCAGGATACTATAGGATATTTATTGAAGGATTCTCCAAGATTGTACACCCAATCACTTCCTTCCAAAAGACAGGTGTGAAATTTGAATGGACATTGGATTGTGAAAGAATTTTGCAACACTTGAAGCTTTTATTAACAAGTGCTCCAATATTAAGGATTGTTGATCCAAATGAAGACTTCATGGTATGCCTTGATGCATGTAAAGAAGGGATTGGTGGAGTCCTTAGTCAAAATGGGTATGTGGTGTGCTATGAATAAAGGAAGTCGAACGAGCATGAAAGGCACTATGCTACTCATGATTTAGAATTGGTAGATATAGTGCATGCCTTGAATATGTGGAGGCACTAACTCATAGGAAAAATATTCGAGTTGAGAACAGAACATAGTGGTTTGAAATATTTATTTGGACAACCAACTCTAAATGTCAGGAAAAGGAGGTGGTTACATTTCTTCAGTGAATATGATTTTGATATAAAACATATCAAAGGTAAAGAAAACAAGGTGGATGATGCACTCAACAGGAGGGTGCATGAGATGCATGATACACCCATTAGCATGCACTAATCATATTTGAAAGATAGGATCTTATAGGTTTCAAAATCATATCATAAATACATGGAAGTAAAGGAAAAACTTTAGCAAGGTATTTTGCAGCAAAAATCTGATGAATACAAGTTGGAAAAGAGTGACATTCTCATCTATAGGGGCATAATTTATGTCCCAAATTCTGATGAATTGAAAAACCTGGTTTTGAATGAAATGCATAATGTTCCTTATGCTAGACACCCAAGTTAAAAAAAAACTATTGCAGTTGTCAAGAGCCAAATTTATTGGCCAGGGATGAAGAAAGATGTTGTGGATTTTATTTTCAAGTGTTTGCCATGTCAAAAATTCAAGGTTGAGCATAGACACCCAGTTGGTATGCTACAACCATTACCCATTCCTAATTGGAAGTGGGAATTTGTAATAATGGATTCCATCACCAAGCTTCCCAGAACAACCAAGAAACATGATTCCATCATGGTCATGGTGGACAAGCTTACTAAAGTTGTCCACTTTATTCCAGTAAAGCTCACTCACAAGGAAATCAACATTGTTGATATTTATATGAGGTAAATTGCTCCACTACATGGTATACCAAAGACCATTGTGTGTTATGAACATAAATATACATATAAAATAGATATTAATAACAAAATAATAATTATTAATAATGAAAGGACGTGTCTGAAAGGACATGAATATTGGTTAAGGGAACCCCTGCATGGGTATATAAGGGATCCCTCATTCTCATTTGTAACCATCTTATTCATTCTCTTATACATTTATATATTATTTATTATCCTCATGGATATTTTTATATTCCAAGTACTTTTGGATATTTTATTGGTAAGCCAGATTTGGTTATTACATTTGTGTGAGCCAACTTTGTTCATCTCATTTGGTATCAGATCCCCTTCTTGGGAATTCTTCTCATTACCAGTTGTTAACCAACAATGTTTTTCTAGATTTTCTCTAAGGTGAGGTTCTTTGACCAACCCAAGCCTTTGTCCATGTAAAAACTCAGAATTTTTGTTCAAGATATCCCACTGCAAATTCAAAATACATACTTGGTTTATGAATAAAAGGAAAATATAAATAAAATCAAAGTGTTTCAATATAAAAGTTACATATAAAAATTATAAGTCAACAGATGAAGCACGCCCGGCTGAGGAAACCCTATCCCCATCAGGTGCAGACTGTAGCCATCCACAAGCAGATCTCTTGCGCGGCGCCCGTTCAGCAATAGGACAAATCCCTCGTCCCTCACTGACACACCGAAATGGGCACGGAGGATGGGGGGGAACCCCCCTCATACAACAACATCACCACCAATGACCTCTCTGGCAATAGAGCGAAATGCCCCACATTCGAACCGCCCCTGCAAGTTCGCGAATAGATTTTGGCCAGGGAACAAGGCCTCAGGAAGGAGATGGAGATGGAGGTGGGAACCTCCCATGCAAAGCCAACTCAAGGGTGGGAACCAGGTAAGTGCATACCACAAATGGAAAAAGCACCGAGATACCTCATCAGCTCAACCAGAGTAGGAGAACACACCCAATTTATGAGAGAACATGCCCTTATAGGCAAGTTCCTGGGACTCTGGCCAATAGAAAGGGATCTCAACAAATGGATCAAGCACTGGTGGAACCCCAAGGGGGACTATGAGGTCCAACTCAGCTCCAAAGGCTTCTTCACAATCATTCTATACAATCTAGCAGACAAGGACATGATATTTGAGAATGGGCCGTACATTTTCAACTCAGTAGGGCTATTCCTATGCTTCTGGACTGAAAGATTTAGCCCTGACAAAGAGGACTTCACCATGGCCCCTGTATGGATCTGCTTATACTCTTTACCGCAAGAGTTCTGGTTGGAAGAGATTCTAATGGGCATAGGAAACACTCTGGGCCAATATGTTAAAGCTTCAGAGGCCACCAGACAGAGAAAGTACACCTCCTACGCCAAGATCTGTGTCTATATGAACATCTCCAAAGCACTCCCTGGTGCGGTGACTCTTGAATACCAAGATGAGGACTGGCAACAAACCCTGGACTACGAGCACATTCCCTTTCGATGCAGGAGATGTCACGAGCACGACCACCTCTACAGAGACTGCCCCCTGATCAAAGCAGCCGCCAAGGCAAATGAAAACACACAAAAGGATGGCTTCACCACGATTGTGTCAAAGAAGCGAAACCCACCAAGGAGGAAAATCCCAGACTCCAGGCAAAAAATCACAACCAGAAACTCCTATGAGATCCTAAACCAGCTGCCAGATGATGAGGACATCCAAGACCCGCACAAGAACCTGCAACAGCCTCAAGAAAATCCCCCAAATCCTACCCCCCCCCC
>SNQJ01S0052330.1:80085-93154 GCA_010110895.2 Picea sitchensis | reverse complement strand
GATCCATTTCAGAGTATCTCATTAAATGGAGGAAACTACCAGCTAAAGATTCCACTTGGGAAGATGAGTCTTTTATACAGAAGCATCCAGAGTTACTCAAGCGTTGCGGACAACACTTGTCTCAAGGGGAGGGGCATGTTAAGACCTAATGTTGGCTCATTACCCCTTAATTGGGGCATATTATATTAGTAATGTTATTTTATTTATGTCAGCTTTAGGCCATTAGTTGTAATTATACCTCCTAGTGTCCTATATATACCAAGGAGACATTTTCATTTTGAAACATCGTGTACTTGAACATTTAAGTGGGGTAAAAGGAGGTTGCCCCCTCGAAGAGGCTTATTATCTGAAATTATCTCTGTTTCAAGGCATTGAGTACTTTTCCTGAGGTTTTTCCATGCTATATTGATGTTTGGTTCTTAACAGGCCTAGAAGATGCTTCTAAGAATGCTACTTGGAGAGTATAAATAAAAGGCAAGGGTCTCTTGGGATAGATATCTCTTGAGAATATAGTGAAGATATACTGTGAGAGAGAGTGACTGGAGGATCTCATGGACACATCAAAGTTTTTGTAAGTCTGAGATATTGATGGTGAAAGTTTCGGAAGTTCAGAAACCCTAGTTTCTGAAGGAGTAAGCAAGAAGTAGTGGGCCAGAGCACGTACATACGCGGGTTGTAGTGAGCTAGAGCGCATACACACGTGGGTTGAAGGAAGGTAGAGAATGTACCATAGGATGAAGTCATGGAGACTTGAGTGTGAGCTAGTGCCAAGCTCTTGAAGACTGAAGCAAGTTCTAGATCTGCATTCTATGGGCTCAAATCTACCATAGAAACTCTAGTATGGTTACATAGTTGTCTTGATGGATACTCTTGCTTATTGTATCGTGAATTTTTAAGGCAATCTTGGTATGATTGTGGTGATATGGTTATGTTGATTGATTGATAGAGTGAGCAACACTCTTATGTTTCAGTATTGATATGATTTCCATATTACATTGGTTACTTCTATTTGAGTAGCATTCATATTGTATGGTTGAGGAGCATGAGTAAGTTTTTGGAGAGTATGAATGTGTTGTGATTGGTTATGGTTCATATTGGACAGTGAAAGACATAAGTGAATGTGACTAAAGACTACAAAGGATCTGATTTTTTCATGGAGAGAAAACCCTAGTTGTTCAGAAGTCAGACGTAGGCTGTAGTATAAACATGTCACATACATACGCGAGTTGTAATACTGGTAGGATGCGTACATACGTGTGTTGGAATACTGATAGGTCGCGTACCTTTTGACAGATTGGTATCTGTTGAGGATTGATTCCTCTTCTCATTTGGCATTGAGTTGTGTAAGTTGAGTCTTGCATTGTAGAGTCGATGCTCTTGTGGAGTTGTAACTCTATTCAGTTGTTGTTGATATCCCAAGGATTGTAGTCCATAATAAAAGGAAAATTGTGCATACATCTTGTGTTCTTTGTGTTCCTTATGGTGATGAATTATTGATGATATATGTTACGGGTATATGTTGTTGAAGTATGTCCACATTTAACTGGTTATAAATGACAGAAATAAGTAATGAGTAAATGGTGATTGCTAACTAAGAAGTTTTGTGAAGGGAAGTTTGAAAAAGAGAACCACACTCATTCACCCCCCCCTCTAAGTTTGTTGTTAAATTCTATAATGAATTTTTTATTTTGTGTTAGCATCGCCACCTTTCTTTCCTTTTAGAGTCAATTTTGAGTCACGTAGTGATCCATGTGCCCAAACATGTGAAGTCAGATACATAATACCGTGATGTTGAAGTCAACAAATGGTCAGTTGGCCCTTGGAAATGGGAAAGGGTGTCAGAGTCGTAAACTGTATACGTGGTACAGGCTTGTCTTTTCCCAAAGGTCGAATCACGTTAAGAAACCAGCTTCTACGTACCTCTGTCGAGTCAAATGGTTAAATAAAGGTCGCGTCAGAAAGTGCCACAGTTATTATTGGTATATTATGAAGGCAGAAGGAATGAAGAATTGCAGCGTTCGTATTATGCCTGCATAGAAAATCGTATCACCTGCATTCCACACACGAGGATTTGCCATGAACAACCTGAGGGTTGATTTGAAACTCCTCGTCACCATAAATTCATTAATGACCAGCAGTTTCTCCTCTCTAGGTCAAGTCTCTATAAATCTTAGATGCTTGATGTGTCTCTCCAGTCGTAGAACTTGTCCTAATTTGTTTTTTGCAGTTTCCTTTTGCAAATCAAATTGGTTCAGAGCTGCTCCACGATACATTTGCTCAAAACATTTGCACATAGATTATACCTTGGTCGCACCATGGAATTTTCTGAGAGTAAAGGAAAGGACACATGGAGCGGCAGAACTACGAGGTATGAACCTCAGAGAGATTGGAATTCTTTCGATCATGCGGAAACCATTCCCAAAAAATTAGAAGGATCCATTTTTTCACCTACAGAAGAGACCATTTTAAGACGCGAAATGACCGATATAGATAAATTCATATAGAAGGGGGAGACAGTGGGATCTTTTATCTTTGAACATCAGCTACCTTGAAGGAGAGGCAGACCGAGAAAGAATAAGGAGGTCACGAAGGCTCTAATCCCATAAGGACCACGCATTGGAATGGCAGCCAAAAGACTACTCAAGCACGTCACTCCGCAAGAGTTTGTCAGGAAATCAAGCCGGAAATGCGGGATCAGAACAGGTAAGGCAGAAGCCACGGGGAAAAATGAGGAAACTCCATCTCAGTAGTTGAAGCAAGCAAAGCTAGCTATTGTCGAGCTTTATCAGGAAAACAGAAAATTAAAATGACAGCTAGCGACAAATACCACAGAGGCATCAACTGCACAGAGTCATGAAGGGAACGTGACGTGGCTAAAAAGGCAGCTCAGGGAGGCTTGGAACGTTATTGTCTAGGTAAGGGAAGCGCAAAGGCTAGCAAGATAAGGGCACACAGAGTATCCTTAAGAAGGCAGGGCAGTTGAACAAGAAGTCTTCCTGGCTCTCGCCCTCACACAAGTAAAGAAAGCTTAACGGGTGACGTTTTCCTTCACAACATTTTTTGAGTGATATACATCCTCTGAAAACATCTCTCCATTTTGATAACGGTCATGGAAATCAAGTAGCCATTTGCTGCGGGAAGCTCTCAACAAATAGGCGTGTAACGGTAGGCGAAACCAACATTGCAGAAAACCAGTTTTGGGCAGACACATGTTCGTAAGGATAGTTGATCGAGGGACACAACGACACATTTTTCCCTACGTCGGATCTTGACCGATGATCCAATCTCGTGGAGAAACCTGAAATGGTTACTAGTAGACATGCATGATTATTCCCTATTTTTGGATGGTGCCATGCGAAGAGCTTATGGCGCATGTGGCAAGGTTTTTTCTAGTCTAGAGTTAGCAATTAGAATAGAGGGCAGCCCAAGTGGCACCCTCATTTATATATTTCATATTTTCGATGTAACCAGCGTTGGTTGGAAATTTTAAGAACCAAATGCTATTGTAATAAGTCTAAGTTTTTTTCAACTGAAACTTAATGCAAAGGTCATGTGTTTCGATGTAAATATTCTAGTTGCGATAGTTGGATGTATTGTGTTTCTTTATCTACGTATGTTGTTTTCCTATTATCTTTAATTCCATATCTCATATCGTCTATTTTGGAACAAATTTTTGAACCTGCGGATTCGTTGTACTGTGTCCCTTGTTTGCGCCACTTAGACAAAGCGTTTTCCTCTCGAGATAAATATGAATTCTTCCACAGTAGGGCTCTTGAGTTTTCTCCCTCTCTTTTTATCCCACCACTCTTTACAGTTAACACTGAAGTTTGTCGCTCGATTAGCCTTTTCCTCTCGAATCAAGTCACTAATTCATTTGTTTCATCTCTTCCTTAGACTGACCCCATAGCCCGAGTTTTACTTACCCGCGCCAATATAACCAGAAGCATTTCATCACCGGTTTTAAATCTATCCATCGTTCGTAAAGCCATATCCCGCGCGGAGACCTCTCTATTTCTGAGAGAGCCCTCTCCATATCCAAAAGGCTAGTTTCGAGTCTCAAAGTTTGTTGAAAAAGTTACCTTCGTCATCTATTCATCATCCAAATAGATTTACAGAGTGCTAACATTCTGGTGCCACTGTCGGGGACGAAGTTGAAAAATGTTTTCCCGAGAGAACATTAAACGTTGTAGTTTGACCCCTGAGGGTAACAGAGGGACAAACACCCATATCGGTTGAAACCTTTATCCTGGCGACTCCAGTCCAAATGAACCAGTAGATCCCCAAGTAGCACTATTCAAGAAACCTAGCTCCAAAGACTTTTTACACCAGAGTGAATCCTGACCCAAACCCCTCTGAGCCCATATACAAACCAGAGAAGATTTTGCGCAAGGCTAGAGAGAAGGCATCAGACCTGTTCTATTTCCTAGACAGAATTCCATCCTTGCCCAAAGACGGTGTGCAGAGCATTGATGACCTAGAGTTTGACACCATTTTCGAACAAACTCTGTTTAGGTCTAAGTCAGCGACCAATTTGGACAAGATTGTTTTCGACCCAAAAAAAATTCAAGCCCTAATGACAAATAAAACCTCCCAAAGTATGAATCCCCCTAGGGATATGGATGCTAGATTCACCCCCCTCGTCCTTCCAGCCTAGTTACATGACTTACCTCAGAATTATAGCCAAAGAGTTAGACTCTACGATGCAGAGGGAAATGTTTCGGATGAGAAACACCTGGACTGGTTTAATGACTTTGTCGACTTGGAGGAGGTAGATTACGAGGATGAAAAGATGAGGAATTTTACACAAAGCCTTTCGGGAGATGTAATAAAATGGTTCAAGGCCCTCACACTCGCTAGCATTCGAGACTTCACAACATTTGAAAGATCCTTCCTAAATAAATGGGGGGAAAAGAATAACCTTTTGCATTTGTTGATGCAATACAATAACATGAAGAAAGAACCGGAGGAAATGGTGCAAGATTTCTCGGCTCATTTTCTGAAAGTGTACAACTCCATACCTGCCAAAGTAAAACCCCCACTCGGTGTTGCACAGCTACTGTATGCAGATTCATTCGATAGTGACTTTTCTCTGCTGCTGAGAGAAAGAAGGTCAGAAAACCTGGATGCCATAATGAGTAACATTGTCGAGGTCGAAGTGAACATGATGGCATCGGGAAAAATCAAATCGAAGTTCAGTCAGAGTGAAAAAAGACCTCAGGGAGACGCACAGTCGTTGATGTCATGGTCCTTAGACGATAGGTTCGATATGATGATGAAAACCATGGAAAAGTTGATGGAACAAATGTCCGTGGGAAACAGACCTGCTGCACAAGAACAAAACGACCTGCAACCCAGAAATCAAAATCTCTGGAGGGGTCAAATTCCTCAAATCAAGCAGTGGGACCCAGGTGACCAGCAGATCAGGCCCCCTTTCCAGAAAAACTACGTGGAGGAGGATTTCGACCAGTCTTTCAACGACCATATGCACTATTGTGATGATAAAAACTCGCGCGTGCTCTTGACAAAAATCGAACACGATCGATATATGAGCCAAAACGAAGACTTCGCACTAGAAACCGATAATGGCATGATACTCGAAACAGATGATGCACCATCTTGGGAGAAGGAGGAATTTAAGAAAGTTTATCAAAATGATATCATGCAGTTTCAGAAGAAGTATAACCTCCAGAGTAAAGATGCACCTACCGAGCCGAAACAAACAGACTCTATGAAGGGGCCTATAGCGGACACACCCTCCACGAGCTGACCGATACTGGACAATGTAGCTAAGGATGCATCTGAGAAGATGTAGTTGAAGCAGGAAATCCCTAAAAAATACCCGAAGACAGGCCAAGAGACGAGCGAAAAAGAGGTAGAGAAGGTCTGCCCCCCTTTCAATTTTGAACACGAAATGGAAAAAATCAAAATCTTCAACCCATTCAATGAGATTATTATAAAGGGTGAGTATTGGGAACAAATCATAAATATGTTGAAAACAGGAGGGGCCCCCAATACTCTGAACGTTCGAGATGACCACCCCGCCATTGTTTTTGGTCTACGCGTTGAAGAGACGAGCGATGAGGAAGACGTTCCCTCTTTTTATGTCAGTCTAAATATCCATGATCTGAACTTGCATAATGCCATGCTTGATTCTAGCACATCACATAATCTCATGCCAAAGGTGGTCATGGATGAGCTGGGACTAGAGGTCACTATACCATACAAGGACCTTTTCTCCCTCGATTCAAGGAAATTCAAATGTTTGGGCCTAATAAAAGACATGGTCATATCGTTGGCCCAAATCCCCACCAAGATCATGGTCATGGACATAGTCATCATAGACATACCTGTGAAGTTTGACATGTTTCTCTCAATATCGTGGGCCACAAAGCTGAAAGGCACATTGCGGATGGATATGACCTAAGCCATTATTCTTGTGTTTGGCCATGACAGAAGATTGTACAAGGAGGTGTTGCCGAAATATATGGTGAGCAGCAAAATGTAGCCCCACAACCCTCCTATATATGTCATCGACACCGAAGTGGGTTCGTCTATTTTCTACAATGATATTAGCTTCGGAGAAGAAGGATCGACGACCACCACGACAGTTGGCGATGAAACTGTCTAGGAAACCATAGAGCGCGCCGACCCAGAAGACCTCATGGAAGACGGGGTGTGGAACATGAGTTTCGATGGTGCAGTCAGCCGAGAAGGAGCTGGGTTGGCATATGGTTAAGCCCCCCTAAGGAAAGCACAAAGTTGCGTTTGTACAAGCTCACGTTTGAATGCACTAAGAATGTGGTTGAGTATGAAGCACTAATTTTAGGCCTACAAGTTTTGAAATAACTAGGAACGCAAAGGGCATGTATCATACCAAGCATCCCAGACTGTGCGCTTAAAGAAATCTGGATCTAGATATCCTCGAAGGATTTTTAGAGTATGACCTAACCGTTATCCCCAGGGAACAAAATCATATCACCAATGCATTGGCCACCTCGGCCTCGGTTTTCAACAATCCCTCTCTTCCAGAAAAAAGATATGAAATCAAGGTCAAGCACAGGTTGGCAATACACGACAACATCAAACACTGGCAGGTGTTTGAGGATGATAAACAGGTGGAAACGTTCCTCCTCATAAGCGACGAGTTCACTAGAACAAACCTTGATGGGGAATACTGCGGCGATGAAGATGAGTACGTAGAAGTGCGCAATGACAATGAACCTTTCCAAAACCATATTGCGGGAAGGGATATAATTCAACTAAAAAATAACATCATTCTGAAGGGGTTCGTGCCACTAGAAAAGTTGTTTGACAAAAATGATGTGCCTAAGAACCCCAAGATCACCGCAAGTGAAAAAGATGTGGAAGACTGCAACATCGGGACTGAGGTGGAGCCGAAGATGGTAAAGTTATCAAAAAATATCAATGTGGAGGTCAAGAGGGATTACATAAAACTCATGAAGGACTTCCTGGATGTTTTTGCGTGGAGCTACAATTATCTAAAAGTGTATGACACAAAGGTAATCCAACATGTTATCCCTCTCAACGAATATCAGAAGCCTTTCAAACAAAAGTTGAGACAGATAAACCCCTTATTACTACCGCTCATCGGGAAAGAGGTAAAAAAGATTTTTGATCCCAAAATCTTTTTTTCCTTCAGATTCTCGAAGTGGGTAGCTAACTTAGTACCTGTGAGAAAGAAAAGTGACGAAATTAGATTGTGCGTAGATTTCCAAAATTTGAATAAGGTGTCTCTTAAAGACCACTACCCCCTTCCCAAAATGGACTACATATTGCAAAAGGTAGTGGGATCTCAAAGGATGTCCATGTTGGACGGTTTCTCAAGGTATAACCCAATCATGGTTCACTCAGACGACAGAGAGAAGATGGTTTTCACCACTCTGTGGGGAACGTTCATGTACTCTAAGATGTCGTTTGGCCTGATGAACATTGGTGCCACCTTTTAGAGGGAGATGGAAATCACTTTCGTTGATGAAAAGGATAAATTCATTGTGATTTACCTTGACGACATCACAGTGTAATCTACCTCCGATAAACAACACCTCGAGCACCTGAACAGAGTTTTTCAAAAGTGCAGAAAGTTCGACATATCACTGAATCCGAAGAAATCTCATTTCGCGGTGGAGGAAGGCAAGATTTTGGGGCACATGATTTCCAAAGAAGGCATTAAAATATACCCTAGCCGGGTTGAAGGGATTTTGAATATCGACACCCTAGGCAGCAAAAAGGAGGTACAATCTTTCCTGGGTAAGGTAAATTTTCTGAGAAGGTTTATCCCAAACCTGGCGAAAACCATAAAACATATAACTTGTATGCTCAGGAAAGGAATCGAGATTAAGTGGAACCCAGAGGCCAAGAATTACTTCGAATACATCAAAGTGACCCTGACTAAAGCCCCTGTGCTAGCCATATTGGACTTTACGAAGGATTTTCTCCTTTTTTCATTCGCCTCAGAACACACTATTGTCAGAGTACTTTTGTAGAAGGATGCACAGGATTTCGAGAAACCCATAGCCTACTTCATTCGGAAACTGTTCGATGCCCCCCTAAAGTATGACATTATGGAAAAACAGGTATATTCTTTAGTGAAGGCTCTGAAGGAATTCAGGATGTACATATTGCACTCCCACGTAATCGCCTGTGTGCCCAACAGTTCGGTAAAGGACATCCTTACCCAGTTTGACCTAGAAGGAAGGAGAGGAAAGTGGATAGCCACCATGTTATAATATGACCTTGATATCAAGCCAACAAAACTGGTCAAGGTCTAGGGTCTCGTGAAGCTAATAGCACAGTTGGACTATGATGTTGTAGGTATGGATTTCATTGTCAATCTGTCGGAAGGCCCTCAATAAGAAAAAGATGCGCAGGTACCTCAACGTTTTGTTGATTTGCCGTGGTGTATAGACATCATATACGTTTTATAAAATCTCTATAACCCTCCAGGCATGAGAAATACTAAAGAGATATTCCTCAAGATTAAGGCGGTTAAGTTCTGTGTTTTGGATAATTTGCTATATTGGAAAGATCCCAGAGGAATACTATTAATATGTTTGTTGGAAGATGAGGTGAAGCAGGCCATATAGGAGTTTCACAAAGGAGACTGTGGAGGGAACCATTATTATAATACCACCGTGCACAAGATCTTGAGGGCAAGTTATTACTGGCCGACGATTTTCAGTGACGTATATAAAGAGGTCTCCAGCTGCCATGATTGCCAAATTTTCGACGGGAGAAGAAAGTTACAGCCTCTGTCATTAAATCCAATCTCAGTCGAGGCACCTTTCATGCAGTGGGTCCTGGATTTCATAGGTGATATAAACCCGTCGTCCTCTACGCAACACAAATGGATCCTCATGTCCACCGATTATTTTACGAAGTGGATTGAGGTACCCCTCACAAAGCAAGCCACCGACGCGGTCATCATACAGTTCTTGGAGATGAACATTTTGTCAAGGTTCAGGTGTCCTATTAAGATCATAACAGACAACGCGACTGCGTTCAAGTCTAAAAGGATGGAGAATTTATGTTAGGACTATAACATAACCTTTGGGCATTCCACAGCATATTATCCGTAGGGAAACAGGCTGGCGGAATCTTCAAATAAGAGCCTGACCAGAATCATCAAAAGGATCTTGCAAGAAAATAAGAGAGCCTGGCATAAGAATATTATCCACGTGCTTTGGGCAGATCGGATTACCACCAAAAAATCCATATCAACGTCACCTTTTCAGATCGTTTACGGCGCATACACAATTTTCCTTACTACGTTGGGACCGCCCGTCAGGAAACTATTGCAAGAGCAGGAGGTCGAACCAGATGATGCGAAGAGAAGGATAAACTAGTTGATTCACACCCAATAGGTGAGGGAGCAGGTGTATAATCGATCTCAACTCCATTAGGATAGGATAAATAAAGCTTTCGACAAGAACTCCAAGCAAGAAGATCTTCAGGTGGGAGATCTGGTGCTGAGATGGGATGCGAGAAAAGAAGGTAAAGGGAAACATGGACAATTTGATCACCTTTGGACATGACCATATAGAGTCAGCGTGTACTACAGAGACAACACTTATTTTCTGAAAGGGTTGGATGGAGAGTGTCTTGGTTGGGAGCCTGTAAACAGCAGGTTCCTCAAACGCTAGTTGATGTAATAAATTTCATTTGAGTCATTTGTCATTGTAAATAGTCGCTAAATTTGAGTCGAGTCGGTATGTCAATAGGAAATTGAAGCCCGAAGTGAAGGCCCTAATTTTATGTTGAAGTATTAGAAGTTGTGTCATTGAGTCTAGTTGTTTTCTTTTTCGTCCGTCTTTTTTGTTACTTAGAATCTAGATGTCAAATAAAGCCCAATGGTTAGGCACCTAGTCTACTGTTCTTTGCTACCTCACAGGGAGGATAACATCCCTGTTGGAGCCAGTTGTTAGCATTGCCACCTTTATTTCCTTTTAGAGTCAATTTTGAGTCACGTAGTGATCCATGTGCCCAAACATGTGAAGTTAGGTACGTAATACTGTGATGTTGAAGTCAGAAAATGGTTTGTTGGCCCTTGGAAATGGGAAAGGGTGTCAGAGTTAGAAACTGTATACGTGGTACGGGCTTGTCTTTTCCCAAAGGTCGAATCCCGTTAAGAAACTAGCTTCTACGTACCCCTGTCAAGTCAAATGGTTAAATAAAGGTTGCGTCGACAAGTGCCACAATTATTATCAGTTTATTATGAAGGTCGAAGGAATGAAGAATTGCAGCATTCGTATTATTCCTGCACATAAAATCATATCACCTGCATTCCACACGTGGGGATTTTCCATGAACAATCTGAGGGTCGATTTGACACTTCTCGTTGCCATAAATTCATTAATGTCCAGCAGTTTCTCCTCTCTGGGCCAAGTCGCTATAAATATCAGATGCTCAAAGTGTATCTCCAGTCGTAGAACCTGGCCTAATTTGTTTATCGCAGTTTCCTTTTGCAAATCAAATTGGTTCAGAGTTGCTCCGCGAGACATTTGTTCAAAATATTTGCACACAGATTATACCTTGGTCATGCCATGGAGTTTTCTCATAGTATAGGAAAGGGCACGTGGAGCGGCAGAACTGTGAGGTCTGAACCTCAGATAGATTGGAATTCTTTGGTGCCTACGGCAACCATTCCCAGAAACTTAGAAGGATCCATTTTTTCATCAACAAAAGAGACCATTTTAAGACGCGAAATGGCCGAGATAGATAAATTCATACAGAAGGGGGAGATAGTGGGAGAATTTTCCTCTGAATAGCATCTGACTCAGAGGAGAGGCAGGCCGAGAAAGAACGAGGAGGTCATGAAGGCTTTAATCCCGGAAGGACCACACATTGGACTGGCAGCCAAAAGACTACTCAGGCACGTCACTCTGCAAGAGTTTGCCGGGAAATCAAGCTAGAAATGCGGGATCAGAACAGGGAAGGCGGAAGCCATGGGGATAAATGAGGAAATTCCATCTCAGCAGTTGAAGCAAGCAAAGATGGTTATTGTCGAGCTTTATCAGGAAAACAGGGAATTAAAATGACAGCTAGCGACAAAGACCGCAGAGGCATCAGCTACACAGAGTCACAGAGGGAACGTGATGTGGCTGAAAATGCATCTCAGGGAGGCTTAGAACATTATTGTCCAGTTGTGGGAAGTGCAAAGGCTAGCAAGAGAAGGGCACACGAAGTATCCCGAAGAAGGCAGAGAAGTTGAACAAGAAGTCTATGTGGCTCTCGCCCTCGCACAAGAAAATAAATATTAATGGGCATTGTTGTTCTTCAAGCCAGGTTTTGAGTGATGCGCATCCTCTGAAAACATCTTGCCATTTTGATAAAGGTCATGGAAATCGAGCAGTCGTTTGTTGTGTGCAGCTCTCAGCAAATAGGCACATAACGGGAGGCGAAACCAACATTGCAGACAACCGGTTTTGGGCAGATACCTGTTCATAAGGATAGTTGAATGAGGGACACAGTGACACATTTTTCCCTACATCGGATCCTGACCGACAATCTGATCTCATGGAGAAACCTGAAAACAGTTACTAGTAGACATGCATGATTATTGCCTATTTTTGGATGGTGCCATGCAAAGAGTTTCTAGCGCATGTGGCACGGGTTTTTCTAGTCTAGAGTTAGCAGTTAGAGTAGAGGGAAGCCCAAGTGGTACCCTCATTTATATATTTCATCTTTTCTATGTAACCAGGGTTGGTTGGCAATTTAAAGAACCAAATGCTATTGTAAGAAGCCTGAATGTTTTTCGACTAAAACTTAATGCAAAGGTCCTGTGTTTTGATGTAAATATTCTAGTTGTGATAGTTGGATGTATTGTGTTTCTTTCTCAGCGTATGTTTTTTTCCTGTTATATTTAATTCCATATCTCATATCATCTATTTTGGAATGAATTTTTCGAACCTACGGATTCGTTGTACTGCACCCCTTGTTCGCACCACTTAGATTAAGCATTTTCCTCTCGAGCTAACTTTGAATTCGTCCACAGCGGCGCTCTTGAGTTTGCTCCCTCTATTTTTCTCCCACCACACTTTACGATTAACACTGAAGGTTGTCTCTCGCCTAGCCTTTTCCTCTCGAATCCAGTCACTAAGTCATTTGTTTTGTCTCTTCCTCACAACGACCCCATAGCCCGAGTTTTACTTACCTGCACCAATATGACCAGAAGCATTTCATCACCTATTTTAAATCTAGCCATCATTCATACAGACATATCTTGTACGGAGACCACGCCATTTCTGAGAGAGCCCTCTCAAGATCCGAAAGGCTAGTTTCGGGTCTCAAAGTTGGTTGAAACTTTTACCTTCGGCGTCTATTCATCAGCCAAATAGATTTACAGAGTGCTAACATGTTGCATGCATGTTATTATTATTTCCACCTAACTTTTTTCATATGTATAATTGAGTATGTAATTTAATGGTATCATAATTTGCAATTCTGTGTGGTGTGGCTAGCTCGGGGATGGGAACATTACAAGAACAATTTTGTTGAGTCCTTGATAATGGGTTTGTTACAAAATGGTATCCGAGTTCATAATTGTTAGGTG
>SNQJ01S0052330.1:66500-77345 GCA_010110895.2 Picea sitchensis | reverse complement strand
CATCCATACATTTACTCAATATATTATTATTTCATCCTAAATGGATTACTTTATATTCCAGATATTTTGGATATTTACATAGTGAACTGGGTCGGTTCACCAAATTTATACATTACTAGGGGTGAATTTGCATCTCATGAATAAATCAAAGAAAAAATGATCCATTAACAAACTCCATAAGAGGAGGAATTAAAATTTTCTTCTAGTCCTTATCATCAAGAAGACAAGATCAACCAGTCATGGATAATCTATGATGAGGAGCAGATACTAGAGCCAAAAATTGAATAGTTTATTGGATGCTTATCACTATCTCCCTTATGTACTTAGAAATATCATGATCAATTTTATGAAGAGCTTCATGACATAACAACTACAAGAAATCAATGAAATGAGGATTACATTGAAGTTTGGTTTCAATCAGTCATTAGTCTGCAACATCACTCTATATTTCAACAATTATTGGCACCATCTGTAAAAAAATAAGTTGGACACTCATATCCTGATATTCATTAAGTTACATTTTTCATACTTGGTTGTAAGTTTAACACATATAGTGTTGTGTGAATGGATGCATTGGAACTATTCCTACACTTGAAAGAGGTTTTTCATTTTCAAGTAAAGTAGGATAGTATAGAAAAATAAATAACCAAAAATTAAAGATAAAAATAAAACTTGGTTTTGAAACCATATTACTTGTGAAACTAAGCATGAAATCTACTTGAAAAGTAAGTTATTTGCTGGTAGAATTCATCAATAAGTCAAACATTTCAATTTATGGTAATTAAAAGAAAATTACAGGAATCACAAAAGTTTTGGTAATATCTTTCAAATGTAAAATTTCAAAGAATTTCAATAAATTGATCATAGATATGTTGATTATTTGGGTTGGTTTTGCATTGATTTTAACCCTTGAAGCAAGTCCAGTAGCAAATTTCGGTATCCCCAATAGTATGGTTAAGGGATTCAGGCTTTTTTGACGTATAATGGTATGAAGATTAATATATTTGAAATTAAGATTATTCTAGATGGATAGTACATGTCATGTCATTTCCAGTGATATGTGGAATGTCACATGATTCCTCACGGTTATAGAGTTATGGCCTTGTGAAGTTGGATAACCCTCATGAGTTATCTAGAAGGTCAAAGAAGTAAAATTGTTCTAGAAGCTCCTGGAAGAAGTTGACTAGTCAAGTGAGTGAAACTAGGAGTTAATCATGGGTTAAGTTGTTGCAATAAGAAAATAATTAAAAATAAATTAGTTGCGACTAGAAGTGGAGAATTTACTATTTGTAGCAAAGTGTGTTAGCCTTAAAAGAAGGAAATTGGGTTAAGTTGGTTAGAAGGTAACCCCTTGAGGAAGCTACATGGAAGTATAAATAAGAGATCAAGGCTATTTTGTTTGCACCTATTGAGCACATTGAATATCAATTATTGTGTAATGTTTATTGTAGGTACTCATTGATACATCTGAAGTTGCACAAGTATGAGGTAGCACAAAGGGTTGATGGCGAAAGTTTTGAAGTTACAAAAAATACTGGAAAAAAACTCTAGTTTTTGAGGTGAACGTAGGCTGTAGTGGAGAAGGGCACGTAAGTACGTAGGATGACGGTATAATAGGGTGCATACATGAGGGTAAAGCCGTAAAAACTTTAGAAGTTTAAAATATCAGGTCTCTAGAGTTTGAAAGCAAGCTCCTAGGAAGGTCTACAGTGATCAGGTACATCTGATCTATCCACCGGTTCAAAAGGTATGTCTTATTACTTTGAGTAGTTGGATTTTGTTGTCTACATGAGAAATGGTTATGGGGGTTTTAGGATTTTCCCTATAGAGGTTGTTGGGTGCATGTCACTTACTATATAAGTCTGATCTATAGAAATATAGTGATGGTATAATTAATATTTGTCATTGGCACATCTTGTTAATTGTTGAGGAACATCTTGCATTTCTTGGCATAGTGTAAAAGGTTTTTATGGTACATGGTTGAGAGCTTGTATATATGAAGTGGTTGTGAGGTGATTGATGCAGTGAGAGCCTGTTTATCAGTAAGGGTTTGATGTCTAGTCCATGTGAGGGTTATTATACTTGTTCATGATTATACACACTTGTATGGAACATGACTAGAGAGATATAAATGCATTTGGGTAAAGGATACATATTAGGATATATGCATAAGGTACGGTTATAGTCTAGACACAGTGACAGGTAGCAGGTTGACGTAATAAAGGCTGCAGAGGTTGAGAGTTTTTCAAGTGAGAAAAAACCATAGTTTACAGAAGGCATACGCAAGCTGCAGTACAAAAAGGTCGCGTACATATGTGGGCTACAGTATAGAAAGGGCGCGTACATAGGCATGCTGCAGAGAAGACATGTCATGTACATGTTAGTTTTTGTTGGTACAGGCTAAGAACATGTACAATTTGGCTACATGGCAATGGCACAGGTTGGTTATAGGTTGTTGATCACAGATTGGTACAAGTTTACAACGATATATCTCACAATGACACTGTAACATTGGGCTCATCATTTTACTTATATTTCAGGGTGATAGGACAGGGAAAGGATAGGTGATTGTATCCACCTTTCGATTGTAGTCAGAGATCATAGGGGGTTGTAGCCTCCTTCTGGTTGTAGCCAGAGAATTGGAGAGTTTTTGTTTCCCTTAGGTTGTAGTTATAGGGGGTCAGATCCTCCTTCCAGTTGTAGCTGGAAAACAAAGAAAGTTGGTGCTTCCAATGTGTAATTCTTAAAGAGATATAAGAAAAAACATTATGTGGTTTTCTCTTGCATTGGGTTTCCACGTAAAAACATTGATGTATTGTGTATGTGTATGATTTTTCATTGCTCATAGTTTATTTACTCTGCACTTATTGGATGATAATGTTATATTGATCATAAAGATAAATAGCACTTGCATATTGTGGTTAAAAAGATTAAAAAGCTCTATTATTGATTCACCCCCCCTCTTAGTAATCCAACAAGATAGCAGTGATCAGACTTCTAACTATCAATATAGTTTAGTTAGCATTAGACGAGTTCTAGTTTAGCATCGACCATGTCCAACCTTCTTCAACAATCTTTGGCAATGAAAAAATGTTCTCTAAAGATAGAGCTTCTAGCCTGTGGAAAAAGGGTCAACTTCAAGCAAGGAAGACCAACAACAATTTCCTATAATCTTTGAGTATTATAGGAATTTCGGGAGTAATTACCATAATTATTTCCAGCATTACAAGAATTTAAGGAGTAATTACCAGAATTATTTCCTGTGATGGAATTCCAGGAGTAATCACTAGAATTATTTCATGTAATCCTTCAACATTACAGGAATTTTAGGAGTAATTACAATAATTATTTCCTATAATATGTCTAAGGTTTATACAGCTACTCTCAACTAAATTGAGATCAATCACTTGGAGAATGTTAGTGNTGTTATATTGATCATAAAGATAAATAGCACTTGCATATTGTGGTTAAAAAGATTAAAAAGCTCTATTATTGATTCACCCCCCCTCTTAGTAATCCAACAAGATAGCAGTGATCAGACTTCTAACTATCAATATAGTTTAGTTAGCATTAGACGAGTTCTAGTTTAGCATCGACCATGTCCAACCTTCTTCAACAATCTTTGGCAATGAAAAAATGTTCTCTAAAGATAGAGCTTCTAGCCTGTGGAAAAAGGGTCAACTTCAAGCAAGGAAGACCAACAACAATTTCCTATAATCTTTGAGTATTATAGGAATTTCGGGAGTAATTACCATAATTATTTCCAGCATTACAAGAATTTAAGGAGTAATTACCAGAATTATTTCCTGTGATGGAATTCCAGGAGTAATCACTAGAATTATTTCATGTAATCCTTCAACATTACAGGAATTTTAGGAGTAATTACAATAATTATTTCCTATAATATGTCTAAGGTTTATACAGCTACTCTCAACTAAATTGAGATCAATCACTTGGAGAATGTTAGTGGCCTCCATGAGATGAATTTTCAACATTTCCATAATTTCTTTCAAATAAAAATATAGAGGTCATCTTCAGCATAGTTTTCTACATAATGGTTCAAATTTTTCACAGCAACCATAGTTCTCTTATGCTCCAACAATCAAAGTTTTAGATCAACTCGGGCAGATTTGTTTCTTTCCTACAAACATCTTGGTGTAGGGGAATTGTTGGGTCACTATTTTGTCACATTTTTCATCATTTAATTCATTCTTTTCATCTCACCTTTCACTCATTTATTGTCACTCCTACCACAAATCTTCAAGAAAACACCATAATACACCCCATATGCTCAAGTGGTTAATTGTCATATATTTACTTTATTTATTTTTAGTGAATTAAGAAGGATTATGCTTAGTTTTATTAATGAATGTTGAAATTCTAGAAGATAGGTTTTTTTCCTAAACCTCTTGACATGGTTTTATGTTATCTAGTTCATACCCAAATCCAAAGCATGTAGCAAGGCAATGTAAACTCAGGATCAATGATGATTAGTAGGTTCTGCTAGTTGAATTTTGTGCAGAATGTGTCCACTCCGGTAACTTATGAGCACATTCCTCATAAAGTGCATGATGAGAGATGTAAGGGTTTTTCTTCAAATTTGAAAGCATGTAGCAAGGCGATGTAAATTCACGATCACTGAGGATTAGTAGGTTCTGCTAGTTGAGTTTTGTGCTAGTTAATTCAATGCTGACATGGAGTGTTATGATTTGCAGATTACATATTTTCCCTACGCATAGACTTCACGTGATACGGACAGAGTATCCGTGTAGCAAAATAATTTCAGATTACAAAGTATTGTTGTCACTTGTATTTCTACAGTCACCCATCACTTTGTTTATACCAGAGTGTCCATGTGTGAAGTCTAAATCTACAATACATTGGAGTTTATTTGATATTTTAGATTTATTTCCTTATCAGAGAATGCATATTCATTTTGGAGCACAATCTCTTAATGATCAAATCAGTAGACTAGGAACTAAGTACCTATCACAACAGTAATCGTTGATTGTAGGAAGTTGTTATAATACATATTTTAAACAATTATCAGTTATCTTGATCCCTTTACCAGTTATCTTGATCCCTGATTTGAAGAGTCATTAGTTTCCTTTGAAGAGTTATTAGCCTCGAAGAGGATTAATTCTGCGATTACTTGAAGTTGTTTTGGGCATAGGATTTAGATTAGGCTATGATCCTACATAGATTAGTTTGCATCTCACAAATCATATTCTCACATTGATAATACTAGCATAGTCACATAATTGTGGTTGATCAAAGCCGAAAAGCTGTTAAGATAAAAAGAATCCTTAAAAAATATATTAAATTTTATTATTGATTAACAAATAAACGGGTTTATTTATCTGGTGTTAATATTTTAATTTATGTTAATCACTTACCTGGCAATCAATTAGCTATCAAAGTAATTTTTAAATATGATTAAATAAATGTAAAAAAATAAACACATAAACGGATGTCTTTATAATAGCTAGGAAGTTAATGATTGAAATCACAGCCATTTATTTTGTGTGACTGCTAAGAATATTCCAGCCATATTTAATCATATCCATAAAAAACTTATTAAGCACTAAACCCCTATTAAATCTGCCTATTGTCAATAAGTGTACGTCTTTCAGCATAAAAATGTAACAAAAATTATACATATAATTTTCTTGACGAACCATCCCAACGATGAAGCTCTATACATTCAAATCTTACGATTATCATCGCCTCTGCCCAATTCGATTTTGCATTCCTGACAAACCTCTAAAGAATATATGATATAAAAGAGAAATTTGTCCGGACTATTCCTAAACACCTCTGAAGAATCTCCTGATATAAGAGAGAAATTTGTCCGGACTATTCCTCAACAGGAGGCTTTTAGACCTGGCACTTGACAGGTCCGAAATAGGTTAACTGCATGTCCATGTACAAACAGGCTAATCTGTACTCCACTAATGCAATTAGGACTAGGCTTGACTTGTGAAGATCCGTTCGATTCCAAAATAACCACAATCAGAAACCCATCATATTATTCATAGAACCCAAACACCCGACACACAAGAAGATTGTTAACAGTAAGGTGTTCACAAATGTATGTGTTGTCATTTTTCTCTCTGTACAAATACTCTTGGCGTACAAATCGCGTCCAGTTTCTTCAACGGATATCGTTTTTTACGTGTTGTACAGTGCCATAACTTCTCTTTCTCCCTGGCCTACCACAAGCATACAAATTACAAAGCACACCCTCTCCCGGAAGCCCTAGTTGGAATTAGGCAAATAAAAGTTTAGGGTTTGGTGGGCTACAGTTTTTCCCTGAAATAATGCACACACAAAGAGATCGACATGAATAATGAGGGCGATCATCTTAATTTGGTTAGCTAAACCTGATAAGGAACTACAGGTTATACGAGATTGATATTACGAAATCCCCATAACGCTGGTCGAGTTACGTGATGTCCCCTTGAATTTTATGTAATGAATCGGCCATCCAAACGTGTGAAGCATGGTATTCTGTGAATATTGCGTAGGAGGGGAGTTAAACATGCAAGCCTCTGTAGTTCACGTGAAGCCGCGCCCCATAAATGCGTTGTACGCAAAAATGTGAAAAGAAACTTGAATCGATTTTCAGGTAAACCAGTGGCCATACAACATCAAGGTCAGCTGCTTGGAAAAATTGCAGCCCTTGTCCATCATATAAAACTAGCACAAACACAAGAAGGTAGATATATGTCCTATACATATGAAGCAATCCCATACAGTCTGGTCAAATACGAAACAAACATTGCAATTTGAGGCTCATTTCCTGTATCTATTGGCTGATAGTTGAATTTTATCAAACAAACATTGCAATTTGAGGCTCATTTCCTGTATCTATTGACTGATAGTTGAATTTTATCAATTAGCTGACAGTTAACTTTAAAAATATCCATTATATTTAAATGGGGATATCCTTAAAATTTTACACACTAAGATATTTAATTCCTTTTGGGTATATATATAACTTGGAAACTAACGAGAATGAATGAAATCAGGTGAGGCACCACATGGAGGCAGCCAAAGCAACTTCACTTAATTCATTGATTAACCAATGAGGAGTACATGAATATATAAGATTACAATCAAGTAGAGAGTTAGAACAAACTCTTAGGAAATAGGATCTAAGTTCTAAATACAAACACAATGGGGAACTGCTTAACTTAACTAATAGGTTTTCCATTATTTCCAAATCTCCTCTTTAATGGAGAAAGGATTGACATCCACACCTAACATATGTCTAAACAATTCAAATTTTATCTTCCCAAGAGGCTTAGTGAAAATATCAACAACATTTTCACTAGTATTACAATATATTAAAGCAATATCATTACACTGCATCTTTTCTCGAACAAAATGAAACTGAGTATCAATATACTTTGTCCTTGAATGATAAACTGGATTATTCGCCAACTTGATTGAGCTTTGTTTATCACATTTGATTATCGTATATTTCATTTGTTCTTCTCCAACATCTTGAAGAAGTCTTCTCAACCAAACAACTTCACAAGTTGTTGCACACTAATCTTTATATTCTGCATGAGTAGATGATAAAGATATTGTATGTTGCTTCTTACTACTCCATGAAACAATCTCTGATCTAATGCCAAAGACATAACCCACCATCTTTCTATACAGTGTACCATCTACCTCCTTTGAACCATCACCACGAGAGAGTTTTATGTTTTGTTGCATTGGAACAAAAGAAACTTTGCACTCTTCCATCTTAAACTTCTTGAGTACTTCTGTGACATATTTACCTTGAGACACAAAGGTTTGACCAGCATTTCTCAAAACTTCAAGACCTAAACAGTAATGTAACTCACCAAGATCTTTCATTTCAAATACGCTTCTTAATTCCACTAATCATTTTTTCTGAATTTTCTATTAAATCATCAACATATAAGGAAATCAATACAACATGCTCATTTTTCATCAAACTTGGTATATAGATTTGGATCACTTTTGCTCCTCATAAAAACCTGTGAAGAAAAAAGGAATCTATCTTCTCATACCAAACCTAGGTGTTTGTTTCAACCCATACAATGCTTTCTTTAATTTACACACTAAATGTTCCTGACCACACACTAAATGTTCCTGACCACTTTTCACAAACCCCTCTCTTGAGTAAGGTAAACCTACTCCTTTAACTCACCATTCAAAAAAGCACATTTTACACTAATTGGTGAAGGTTCCAATGGTACTTTGTAGCTAATGTAATTAACAATCTTATAGTATTTAATTTAGCTATTGGTGCAGATGTTTCTTCATAGTCAATACCCTCTTTTTGTGAGTAACCTTTTGCCACCAATCTAGCTTTGTATTTGTCTATACTACCATCTGTTTTAAATTTAGGTTTGTATATACATTTACATCCAATAAGATTTTTATATTTAGATGTTTTGTTTTTCATTATAGAGTCATATTCATCCTCTGTAGAAATTTCAATACCAATTAAGTATTTCACGGATTCTCCTGATCTAACAATTATTTGTCATTTGTTAAATACATAATCGCTTCTACTAATATTCTTGCGGAATTTAAACCATGGTCGACAATGCAATTTCAAGAACAAGAATCAATCAAACAAAACACAGATGTTTTATTGGGAAAGCATAAAGCTAAAAACCCCACTATCATATATTATGTATATTATGGATCATGAAAAAATATCAGACAAAACTCTAATCCAAGAGCTCTCAGTATAATACAATTGTCTCACACTGTCATACAAAAATCAGCAAATACACGTGCCAATACTCTGCCTCCAGACAACCTGCCTCTTCTGCACAATCCCTATAATGGATGAATAATCCTCTACTCTAGACTGCACATTCTTATGGGCATATCCATGGTGTGTGTGATTGCATGAGTGCACTTTACTCAAATCACAACCGATAGCCAACATGTCCCTTTCACCTGTTATCTCAACTGGGTCTCCACTGGATCTGACATGCATTTAGTTAATAGTGGTAAATCTTCAGTTGCATGTGCGATTACTTATTGTGAATTAATTAATAATCAATTCATTGAACTCTCACTAGTGCAGGTTTAGTTACAACTAGTACAATTGAGATTAATTCACTTAACTAAGTTACACTACTTTACAACTCACATAACTACACTAATAATTCTGTTACAACTCCAAATCACTGAGTTATAAATGAGATAATAGATTAATATTTATTTTCCAATTTATTTAAGGGAAAAATAAATTAGACACACATTTCTTGTTGACTTTTCAACACTTCCTCTCAACAAGAAAGGGATTATCCTTCACCCCAATCCTGTCTCTATGGTATTCGAATTTGCTCCCAGTGAGCGTCTTCATCAAAATGTCTACATCCTGATCTTCCGTAGGAATGTACTGAAGCAACATGATCTTCCACTGCACATAATCTCTGATATGATGATACCAGATATCTATATGCTTAGATCTATCATGAAACATAGGATTAATCGAGAGTTTAATCCAACTCTGATTATCACAATAAATCATAGTCGAATCTAAATGAGAACCAAACAAACCAACCAAGATATTTCTCATCTAGATAGCCTCACATGCAACTTGACTTGCTGCCATGTATTCCGCTTCTACTAAACTGAGTGCCACAAATCTTTATTTCCTGTTGTACCAAGAAACAACTGTAGATCTGATACTAAAGATCCCCCCTGATGTGCTCTTTCTGTCTGTTGGGTTGCCCGTCCAATCTGCATCCATGATGCCATGCAACTTCACCTCATCCATTTGTTTGTACCATAATCCATACTCAGATGTGCCCCTCAAGTATCTGAGGACATGCTTACCCTCCTTCCAAAAGAGCTTAGTAGGCTTAACCATTGCTTGACTCAGTTGGTTAACCGCATAGCAAATGTCTGGTCTCATGTTCACTAGATACATTAGTGAACCCACTAACTGTCGATAGACAGTAGCATCCACTACCTCTACAGAAGTAACATCCTCTTTCCTCCAGTTTCCTCGAAGAGGAGTATCCATGGGTTTGCAACCCTCCATGTGAAACTTACCCAGTATCTCCCTTGCATACTTTCCCTGAGACACAAAAATTCCACCATCTTGCTGCCATATTTCCAATCCAAGAAAATAATGAAAAAGGCCCAAATCCTTCATCTCGAACTCCTTTGCAAGGTCCTCCTTGCATGAGTGTATCAGTTGCTCATCACCTGTCAGTATTAAATCATCAACATAAAGAAAAATGATTAAAATCTTACCCTCCACCACAATTTGGTATAGGTTTGCATTCGCTTCACTTTTGGTGAAGCCCAGTCCAGTGAAATTGTTGTCTATCCGAGTGTAGCAAGCACGGGGTGCTTGCTTCAGCCCATACAATGCTCTCTTGAGTCTGCACACATGTGACTCCCTGTCAAAGGTCTGAAGACCTTCTGACTGCTCAATGTACACTTCTTCCTCAATGATCCCGTTGAGAAACACAGTTTTTACATCCATTTAATGAATGTGCCAGCCCATCTGCACTGAGAGTGCAAAGATGGATCTTATGGAAGAGTACCTTGTGACAGGTGCAAAGGTCTCATCATAATCTATCCCCTCGATCTGTGAAAATCCTCGGGCCACAAACCTGGCCTTGTATTAGCAGTTTGCTTTACCTTATAGATCCATCTTGAACCTACCACTGATTTGTCAACCAGTCTTGGGACAATTTCCCATGCACTGTTTTTGACAATGGAGTCATACTCCTCCACCATAGCATCTACCCAAGTGGGATCATGCATTGCTTCTTGAAAGGAAGATGGTTCAGTCACAATACATTTGCTCATGAGAGCCATGTATCCAAT
>SNQJ01S0052330.1:42103-61454 GCA_010110895.2 Picea sitchensis | reverse complement strand
AAAAATTATGAACTTAGATACCATTTTGTAACAAACCCATTATCAGGGACTCAACAAAATTGTTCTTGTAATGTTCCCATCCCCGAGCTAGCCACACCACACAGAATTGCAAATTATGATACCATTAAATTAAATACTCAATTATACATATGAACAAAGTTAGGTGGAAATAATAATAACATGCATGCAACATGTTAGCACTCCGTAAATCTATTTGGTTGATGAATAGACGCCGAAGGTAAAAGTTTCAACCAACTTTGAGACCCGAAACTAGCCTTTCAGATCTTGAGAGGGCTCTCAGAAATGGCGCGGTCTCCGCACAGGATATGGCTTTACGAACGATGGCTAGATTTAAAATTGGTGATGAAATGCTTCTGGTCATATTGGTGCAAGTAAGTAAAATTCGGGCTATGGGGTCGTTCTGAGGAAGAGACAAAACAAATGACTTAGTGACTAGATTCGAGAGGAAAAGGCTAGGTGAGATACAACCTTCAGTGTTAATCGTAAAGTGTGGTGGGAGAAAACCAGAGGGAGCAAACTCAAGAGCACCGCTGTGGACGAATTCAGAGTTAGTTCGAGAGGAAAATGCTTAATCTAAGTGGCGTGAACAAGGGGTGCAGTACAACGAATCCGCAGGTTCAAAAAATTCGTTCCAAAATAGATGATATGAGATATGGAATTAAAGATAACAGGAAAAAAACGTGCGCTGAGAAAGAAACACAATACATCCAACTATAACAACTAGAATCTTTACATTGAAACACAGGACCTTTGCATTAAGTTTCAGTCGAAAAACACTCAGGCTTCTTACAATAGCATTTGGTTCTTAACATTGCCAACCAACCCTGGTTACATAGAAAAGATGAAATATATAAACAAGGGTGCCACTTGGGTTGCCCTCTATTCTAACTGCTAACTCTAGACTAGAAAAGATCGCACCACATGCGCTAGAAACTCTTCGCATGGCACCATCCAAAAATAGGCAATAATCATGCATGTCTAATAGTAATTGTTTTCAGGTTTCTCCACGAGATCAGATTGTCGGTCAGGATCCGACGTAGAGAAAAATGTGTCGTTGTGTCCCTCGATCAACTATCCTTACGAACATGTGTCTGCCCAAAACTGGTTGTCTGCAATGTTGGTTTCGCCTCCTGTTATGTGCCTATTTGCTGAGAGTTGTGCATAGCAAATGACTAATCGATATCTGTGACCTTTATCAAAATGGCGAGATGTTTTCAGAGGATGCGTATCACTCAAAACCTAGCTTGAAGGACAATGATGCCCATTAATATTTATTTTCTTGTGCGAGGGCGAGAGCCACACAAACTTCTTGTTCAAATTTTCCGCCTTCTCTGGGATACTCTGTGTGCCCTTCTCCTACTAGCCTTTGCACTTCCCAAAGCTGGAAAATAATGTTCTGAGCCTCCCTGAGATGCCTTTTCAGCCACATCACATTCCCTTTGTGACTTTGTGCAGCTGATGCCTCTACGGTCTTTGTCGCTAGCTGTCATTTTAATTTCCTGTTTTCTTGATAAAGCTCCGCAGTATCCATCTTTGCTTGCTTCAGCTCCTGAGATGGAATTTCCTCATTTGTCCCCGTGGCTTCTGCCTTCCCTGTTTTGATCCTGCATTTCCGGCTTGATTTCCCAACAAACTCTTGCAGAGTGACGTGCCTGAGTAGTCTTTTGGCTGCCAGTCCAACACGCGATCCTTCTAGGATTAGAGCCTTCATGACCTCCTCATTCTTTCTCGGCCTGCCTCTCCTCCAAGTCAGCTATTGTTCATAGGAAAATGATCCCACCATCTCCCCCTTCTGTATGAATTTCTCCGTCTCGGCCATTTTGCGTCTTAAAATGGTCTCTTTTGCAGGTGAAAAAATGGATCCTTCTAAGTTTCTGGGAATGGTTGTCGCAGGTGTGAAAGAATTCCAATCTCTCTAAGGTTCAGAACTCATAGTTATGCCGCTCCACGTGCCCTTTCTTGTACTATGAGAAAAATCCATGGCGCGACCAAGGTATAATCTGTGCGCAAATGTTTTGAACAAATGTATCGGGGAGCAACTCTGAACCAATTTGATTTGCAAAAGGAAACTGCGATAAACAAATTAGGCCAGGTTCTACGATTGGAGATACACTTCGAGCATCTGAGATTTATAGCGACTCGGCCCAGAGAGGAGAAACTGCTGGACATTAATGAATTTATGGCGACGAGAAGTTTCAAATCGACCCTCAGGTTGTTCATGGAAAATCCCCATGTGTGGAATGCAGGTGATACGATTTTATGTGCAGGAATAATATGAACGCTGCAATTCTTCATTCCTTCAACCTTCATAATAAACTGATAATAACTGTGGCACTTGCTGATGCGACCTTTATTTAACCATTTGACTTGACAGGGGTACGTAGAAGCTAGTTTCTTAATGGGATTCGACCTTTGGGAAAAGACAAGCCCGTACCACGTATATAGTTTCTGACTCTGACACCCTTTCCCATTTCCAAGGGCCAACCGACCATTTGTTGACTTCAACATCACAATATTACGTACCTAACTTCACATGTTTGGGCACATGGATCACTACGTGACTCAAAATTGACTCTAAAAGGAAATAAAGGTGGCGATGCTAACATTTGGCTCCAATGAGGATGCTATCCTCCTTGTGAGGTAGCAAAGAACAGTAGACCAGGTGTCTGACCATTGGGCTTTATTTGACGTCTAGATTCTAAGTAACAAAAATGACGAACGGAAAAGAAAACAACTAGACTCAATGACACAACTTCTAATACTTCAACATAAAATTAGGGCCTTTACTTCGGGCTTCAATTTCCTGCTGACGTACCGACTCGACTCAAATTTAGCGACTATTTACAATGAAAAATGACTCAAATGAAATTTATTACATCAGCTAGCATTTGAGGAACTTGTTGTTTACAGGCTCCCAACCAAGACACTCTCCATCCAGCCCTTTCAGAAAATAAGTGTTGTCTCTGTAGTACACACCGACTCTATATGGTCCTGTCCAAAGGTGATCAAACTGTCTATGTTTCCCTTTACCTTCTTTTCTCATGTCCCATCTTAGCACCAGATCTCCCACCTGAAGATCTTCTTGCTTGGAGTGCTTGTCGAAATCTTTATTTATCCTCTCCTAATGGAGTTGAGATCGATTATACATCTTCTCCCTCACATGGTGGGTGTGAATCAACTGGTTTATCCTTCTCTACGCATCATCTAGTTCGGCCTCCTGCTCTTGCAACAGTTTCCTGACAGGCGGTCCCAGCGCAGTAGGGAAAATTGCATATGCACCGTAAACGATCTGAAAAGGTGATGTTGATATGGCTTTTTTGGTGGTAATCCGATCTGCCCAAAGCGTGTAGATAATATTCTTATGCCATGCTCTCTTATTTTCTTGCAAGACCCTTTTGATGATTCTGGTCAGGCTCTTATTCGAAGATTCTGCCAGCCTGTTTCCCTGTGGATAATATGTTGTGGAATGCCCCAAGGTTATGTTATAGTCCTGACAGAAATTCTCCATCCTTTTAGACTTGAACGTAGTCACATTGTCTGTTATGATCTTAACAGGACACCCGAACCTTGACAAAATGTTCATCTCCAGGAACTGTATGATGATTGCGTCAGTGGCTTGCTTTGTGAGGGGTGCCTCAATCCACTTCGTAAAATAATCGGTGGACATGAGGATCCATTTGTGTTGCGTAGAGGACGATGAATTTATCTCACCTATGAAATCCAAGACCCACTGCATGAAAAGAGCCTCGACTGAGTTTGGATTTAATGATAGAGGTTGTAGCTTTCTTCTCCCGTCGAAAATTTGGCATTCGTGGCAACTGGAGACCTCTTTATATACATCACCAAAAATCGTCGGCCAGTAATATCCTGCCCTCAGGATCTTGTGCGCGGTGGTCTTCTAATAATGGTTCCCTCCGCAATCTCCTTTGTGAAACTCCTGTATGGCCCGCTTCGCCTTGTCTTCCAACAAACATATTAACAGTATTCCTCCGGGATCTTTCCATATAGAAAATTATCCAAAACACAGAACTTAACCACCTTAAGCTTGAGGAATCTCGCTTTAGTCTTGCTCATTCCTGGAGGGTCCTATAGATTTTATAAAATGTATATGATGTATGTATACCACAACGAATCAACAAAACATTGAGGTACCTGCACATCTTTTTCTTCTTGAGGGCCTTCTGACAGATCGACAATGAAATCCATACCTACAACGTCGTAGTCCAACTACGCCATTAGCTTCACGAGACCCTGGCCCTTGACCAGTTTTGTTGGCTTGATATCAAGGTTGTATTCTAACGTGGTGGCTATCCACTTTCCTCTCCTTCCTTTCGGGTCAGGCTGGGTAAGGATGTCCTTTACCGAACTGTTGGGCACACAGGCGATGACGTGGGAGTGCAATATGTACGTCCTGAATTCCTTCAGAGCCTTCACTAAAGCGTATGCCTACTTTTCCATAATGTCATACTTTAGGGGGTCATCGCGTAGTTTTCGAATGAAGTAGGCTATGGTTTTCTCGAAATCCTGCTCGTCCTTCTACAAAAGTACTCTGACAATAGTGTGTTCTGAGGCGAATCAAAAAAGGAGAAAATCCTTTGTAAAGTCCGAGATGGCTAGCATAGGGGCTTTAGTCAGGGTCACTTTGATGTATTCAAAGGAATTCTTGGCCTCTGGGTTCTACTTAATCTTGTTTCCTTTCCTGAGCATATACAAGTTATATGTTTTATGGTTTCCGCCAGGTTTGGGATAAACCTTCTCAGAAAATTTACCTTACCCAGGAAATATTGTACCTCCTTTTTACTGTGCAGGGTGTCGATATTTAAAATCCCTTCAACCCAGCTGGGGTATATTTTAATTCCTTCTTTGGAAATTATGTGCCCCAAAATCTTGCCTTCCTCCACCGCGAAATGAGATTTCTTTGGATTCAGTGATATGTCGAACTTTCTACACTTTTGAAAAGCTCTGCTCAGGTGCTCGAGGTGTTGTTTATCGGAAGTAGAGTACACTGTGATGTCATCAAGGTAAATCACAATGAATTTATCATTTTCATCAGCGAAAGTGATTTCCATCGCCCTCTAAAAGGTGGCACCAATGTTCATCAGGCCGAACGACATCTTAGAGTACATGAACGTTCCCCATAGAGTGGTGAAAACCATCTTCTCTCTGTCATCCGAGTGAACCATGATTGGGTTATACCCTGAGAAACTGTCCAACATGGACATCCTTTGAGATCGCACTACCTTTTGCAATATGTAGTCCATTTTGGGAAGGGGGTAGTGGTCTTTAAGAGACACCTTATTCAAATTTCGAAAATCTATGCATAGTCTAATTTCATCGCTTTTCTTTCCCACAAGTACTAAGTTAGCTACCCACTTCGAGAATCTCAAGGAAACAAAGATTTTGGCATCGAAAATCTTTTTTATCTCTTTCCTGATCAGCGGTAGTAATAAGGGGTTTATCTATCTCAACTTTTGTTTGAAAGGATTATGATATTCCTTGAGAGGGATAACATGATTGATTACCTTTGTGTCATACACTTTCAGATCATCGTAGCTCCACACAAAAATGTCCAGGAAGTCCTTCATGAGTTTTATGTAATCCCGCTTGACCTCCGTATTGATATTTTTTGATAACTTTACCATCTTCGGTTCCACCTCAGTCCCGATGTTGCAGTCTTCCACATCTTTTGCACTTGCGGTGATCTTGGGGTTCTTAGCCACATCATTTTCGTCAAACAACTTTTCCAGCGGCACCAACTCCTTCGGAATGATGTTATTTTTAGTTGAATTATATCCCTTCTCCCGATATGGTTTTAGAAAGGTTTGTCATCACTGCGCACTTTTGCGCACTCATCTTCATCGCCGCAGTATACCCTGTCAAGGTTTGTGTTAGTGAACTCGTCGTTCATGAGGAGGAACGTTTCAACCTGTTTATCATCCTCAAACACTTGCTAGTGTTTGATGTTGTCGGGTATTGCCAACCTATGCTTGACCTCGATTTCATATCTTTTGTCTGCAAGAGAGGGGATCTTGAAAATCGAGGATGAGGTGGCCAGTGCGTTGGTGATCTGATTTTGTTCCCTGGGGATAACGATCAGGTCATACTCTGAAAATCCTTCAAGGAGATCTAGATCCAGATTTCTTTAAGCACGTAATCTGGGATGCTTGGTATGATACACGCCCTTCACCTGATTTTTGATCATCTCGAAATCTCCACACACTTCTATCCTCTGCGTGCCTGGTTCTTTCAAAACTTGCAGGCCCAAAATTAGCACTTCATACTCAACCACATTGTTAGTGCATTCAAACGCGAGCTTGTATGAATGCAACTTTGTGCTTGCCTTAGGGGGGCTTAACCATATGCCAACCCCAGCTCCTTCTCAGCTGACTGTTCCACACCCCGTCTTCCATGCGGTCTTCTGGGTCGGTGCACTCTATGGTTTCCTGGACAGTTTCATCACTGACTATCATGGTGGTCATCGATCCTTCTTCTCCGAAGCTAATATCATTGTAGAAAATAGACAAACCCACTTCGGTTTCGATGACATATACAGGAGCGTTGTGGGGATGCATTTTGTTGCTCACCATATATTTCAGCAACACTTCCCTGTACAATCTTTTGTCATGGCCAAACACAAGAATAATGTCCTAGGTCATATCCATCTGCAATGTGCCTTTCAACTTCGCAGCCCATGATATTGAGAGAAACATGTCAAACTTCGCAGGTATGTCTGCGACGACTATGTCCATGACCATTCTCTTGGTGGGGATTTGGACCAATAATATGACCATGTCTTTGATTAGGCCCAAACATTTGAATTTCCTTGAATCGAGGGAGAAAAGGTCCTTGTACGGTCTAGTGACCTCTAGTCCCAGCTCATCCATGACCACCTTTGGCATGAGATTATGTGATGCACTAGAATCAAGCATGGCATTATGCAAGTTCAGATCATGGATATTTAGACTGACATAAATAGAGGGAACGTCTTCCTCATCGTTCGTCTCTTCAATGCGTAGACCGAAAAAAATGGCAGGGTGGTCATCTCGAATGTTTAGAGTATCAGGGACCCCTCATTTTTTCAACATCTTTATGATTTGTTCCCGATACTCACCCTTTCTAATAATCTCATTGAATGAGTTGAAGATTTTGATTTTTTCCATTTCGTGTTCAAAATTGAAAGGGGGGCATACCTTCTCTACCTCTTTTCCACTCATCTCTCGGCCTATCTTCGAGGAGTTTTTGGGGATTTCCTGCTTCAACTTCGTCTTCTCAAATGCATCCTTGGCTGCACTGTCCAGTATCGATCGGCTTGTGGAGGGTGCGTCCGCTATAGGCCCCTTCGCGGAGTCTGTTTGTTTCGGCTCGGTAGGTGCATCTTTACTCTAGAGGTTATACTTCTTCTAAAACTGCATGATAGCATTTTGATAAACTTTCTTAAATTCCTCCTTCTCCCAAGATGGTGCATCATCCGTTTTGAGTATCATTCCATCATCGGTTTCTAGTGTGAAGTCTTCGTTTTGGCTCATATATCGATCGTGTTCGCATTTTGTCAAGAACACACGCGGGTTTTTATCATCACAACAATGCATATGGTCATCGAAAGACTGGTCAAAATCCTCCTTCACGTAGTTGTTTTGGAAAGGGGGCCTCGTTTGTTGGTCACCTGGGTCCCGCAGCTTGATTTGAGGAATCTGACCCCTTTAGAGATTTTGATTTTTGGGTTGCGGGTTGTTTTGTTCTCATGCAACAGGCCTGTTTCCCACAGACATTTGTTCCATCAACTTTTCCATGGTTTTCATCATCATATCGAACATGTCGTTTGAGGACCGTGACATCGATGGCTATACGTCTCCCTGAGGTCTTTTGTCACTCCGATTGAACTTCGATTTGATTTTTCCTAATGCCATCATGTTCACTTCGACCTCGACAGTGTTACTCATTATGGCATCCAAGTTTTCTGACCTTCTTTCTCTCAGCAGCAGAGCAAATTCACTATCGAACGAATCTGTGTACCATAGTTGTGCAACACCGGGTGGGGGTTTTACTTTGATAGGTATGGAGTTGTACACTTTTAGAAAACAAGCCAAGAAATCTTGCACCGTTTCCTCCGGTGCTTTCTTCATGTTATTGTATTGCATCAACAACTGCAAAGGGTTCTTCTTTTCCCCCCATTTATTTAGGAAGGATCTTTCGAATGTCATGAAGTATCGAATGCTAGTGGGTGTGAGGGCCTTGAAGCACTTTATTATGTCTCCTGAAAGGATTTGCGTAAAATTCCTCATATTTTCATCCGCGTAATCTACCTCCTCCAAGTCAACAAAGTCATTAAACCAGTCCAGGTGTTTCTCATCGGAAACATTTCCCTCAACATCGTAGAGTCTGATTCTTTGGCTATAATTCTAAGTTAAGTCGTGTAAATGGGCTTGAAGGACGAGGGGGGAAAGTCTAGCAGCCATATCCCTAGGGGGATTCATAATTTGGGAGGTTTTATTCGTCATTAGGGCTTGAAAGTTTTTTGGGTCGAAAACAATCTTGTCCAAATTGGTCTCTGACTTAGACCTAAACAGAGTTTGTTCGAAAATGGCGTCAAACTCTAGGTCGTCAATGCTTTGCACACTGTCTTTGGGCAAGGATAGAATTATGTCTAATAAATAGAATGGGTCTGACGCCTTCTCTGTAGCCTTGCGCAAAATATTCTCTGGGTTGTATATGCGCTCAGAGGGGTTTGGGTCAGGATTCGCTCTGGTGTAAAAAGTATTTGGAGACAGGTTTCCTGAATAGTGCTACTTGGGGGTCTACTGGTTTGTTTGGACTGGAGTCATCAGGATAAAGGTTTTAGCCGATATGGGTGTTTTTCCCTCTATTACCCTCAGGGGTCAAACTGTAACATTTTTCATTCTCCCGGGAAAACGTTTTTCAACTTCATCCCTGACAGTGGCGCCATAATGTTAGCACTCCATAAATCTATTTGGATGATGAACAGAGGATGAAGGTAACTTTTTCAGCAAACTTTGAGACTCGAAACTATCCTTTCGGATCTGGAGAGGGCTCTCTCAGAAATGGAGAGGTCTCCACGTGGGATATGGCTTTATGAACGATGGATAGATTTAAAACCAATGATGAAATGCTTCTGGTTATATTGGCGCAGGTAAGTAAAAATTGGGCTATGGGGTCAGTCTAAGGAAAATATGAAACAAATGAATTAGTGACTTGATTCGAGAGGAAAAGGCTAGGCGAGTGACAACCTTCAGTGTTAACCGTAAAATGTGGCGGGATAAAAAGAGAGGGAGAAAACTCAAGAGCCCTACTGTGGAAGAATTCATATTTATCTCGAGAGGAAAACACTTTGTCTAAGTGGCGCGAACAAGGGACACAGTACAACGAATCCACAGGTTCAAAAATCTGTTCCAAAATAGACAATATGAGATATGGAATTAAAGATAACAGGAAAAAAACATAAGTAGATAAAGAAACACAATACATCCAAGTATCGCAACTAGAATCTTTACATCGAAACACATGACCTTTGCATTAAGTTTCAATCGAAAAAAACTCAGACTTATTACAATAGCATTTGGTTCTTAAAATTTCCAACCAACCCTGGTTACATCGAAAAGGCGAAATATATAAACGAGGGTGTCACTTGGGTTGTCCTCTATTCTAACTGCTAACTCTAGACTAGAAAACACCATGCCACATGTGGCATAAACTCTTCGCATGGCACCATCCAAAAATAGGCAATAATCATGCATGTCTACTAGTAACCGTTTTCAGGTTTTGCCATGAGATTAGATCGTCAGTCAAGATCCGACATAGGGAAAAATGTGTCGTTGTGTCCCTCGATCAACTATCCTTATGAACATGTGTCTGCCCAAAAATGGTTTTCTGCAATGTTGGTTTCGCCTACCGTTACATGCCTATTTGTTGAGAGCTACCCACAGCAAATGGCTACTCGATTTCCATGACTGTTATCAAAATGGCGAGATGTTTTCAGAGGATGTATATCACTCAAAAAATGTTGTGAAGGAAAACATCAACCATTAAGATTTCTTTACTTGTGTGAGGGCGAGAGCCACGTAGACTTCTTGTTCAACTGCCCTGCCTTCTTAAGGATACTCCATGTGCCCTTATCTTGCTAGCCTTTGCGCTTCCCGTAGCTGGACAATAATGTTATGAGCCTCCCTGAGCTACCTTTTCAGCCACGTCACGTTCCCTCCATGACTCTGTGCAGTTGATGCCTTTGTGGTCCTTGTCGCTAGCTGTCATTTTAATTCCCTGTTTTCTTGATAAAGCTCGACAATAGCCAACTTTGCTTGCTTCATCTGCTAAGATGGCATTTCCTCATTTTTCTCCGTGGCTTCCGCCTTACCTGTTCTGATCCTGCATTTATGGCTTGATTTTTCGACAAACTTTTGCGAAGTGACGTGCCTGAGTAGTCTTTTGGTTTCCATTCCAACGCATGGTCCTTATGGGATTAGAGCCTTCGTGACCTCCTCGTTCCTTCTCAGCCTGCCTCTCCTTCGAGGTAGCTACTGTTCAGAGATAAAAGCTCCCGCTGTCTCCCCCTTTTGTATGAATTTATCTATATCGGTCGTTTTGCGTCTTAAAATGGTCTCTTCTGTAGGTGAAAAAATGGATCCTTCTAATTTTTTGGGAATGGTTTCCACATGCGCGAAAGAATTCCAATCTCTCTGAGGTTTGGACCTCACAGTTCTACCGCTCCGCGCGTCCTTTCCTTTACTTTGAGAAAATTCCATGGTGCGACCAAGGTATAATCTGCGTGCAAATGTTTTTAACAAATGTATCATGGAGAAGCTCTGAACCAATTTGATTTGCAAAAGGAAACTGCGACAAACAAATTAGGACAAGTTCTACGACTAGAGAGACACGTCGAGCATCTGAGATTTATAGTGACTTGAACTAGAGAGTATAAATTGCTTGATATTAACGAATTTATGGCGACGAGAAGTTTCAAATCAACCCTTAGGTTGTTCATGGAAAATCGTCGTGTGTGGAATGTAGGTGATACGATTTTCTGTGCAGGCATAATACGAACGCTGTAATTCTTCATTCCTTCGGCCTTCATAATAAACTTATAATAACTGTGGCACTTTGTGACGTGACCTTTATTTAACCATTTGACTCGACAGGGGTACGTAGAAGCTGGTTTATTAACGTGATTCGACCTTTGGGAAAAGACAAGCTCGTACCACGTATACAGTTTATGACTCTGACATCCTTTCCCATTTCCAAGGGCCAATCGACCATTTACTGACTTCAACATCACGGTATTATGTACCTGACTTCACATGTTTGGGTGCATGGATCACTATGTGACTCAAAATTGACTCTAAAAGGAAAGAAAGGTGGCGACGCTAACACAAAATAAAAAAATCATTATAGTATTTAACAACAAACTTAGAGGGGGGGCGGTGAATGAGTGTGGTGCTCTTTTTCAAACATCCCTTCACAAAAATCCTTAGTTATCAATCACCATTTACTCATATGTGGACATACTTCAACAACATATACCAGTAACATATATCATCAATAGGTCATGACTATAAGGAACACAAAGAACACAAGATGTATGCACAATTTTCCTTTTATTACAGACTACAATCCTTGGTATATCAACAACAACTGAATAGAGTTACAACTCCACAAGAGCATCGACTCTACAATGCAAGACTCAACTTACACAATTCAACACCAAATGAGAAGAGGAATCAATCCTCAATAGATACCAATCTGTCAAAAGGTACACGACCTATCAGTAGTCCAACACACGTATGTACGCATCTTACCAGTAGTACAACTCGTGTATGTATGCGACCTATCTGTACTACAACTTGCTTCTGACTTCTGAACAACTAGGGTTTTCTCTCCATGAAAAAATCAGATCCTTTGTAGCCTTCAGTCACATTCACTTCTGTCTTTCACTGTCCAATATGAACCATAACCAATCACAACATATTCATACTCTCCAACAACTTACTCATGCTCCTCAACCATACAATATGAATGCTACTCAAACATAAGTAACCAATGTAATATGGAAATCATATCGATACTGAAACATAAGAGTGTTTCTCACTCTATCAATCAATCAACATAACCATATCACCACAATCATACCAAGAATTCCTTAAAAATTCATGATACAATAAGCAAGAGTATCCATCAAGACAACTATGTAACCATACCAGAGTTTCTATGGTAGATTTGAGCCCATAGAATGCAGATCTAGAACTTGCTTTAGTCTTCAAGAGCTTGGCACCAGCTCACACTCAAGTCTCTATGACTTCATCCAATGGTACACTCTCTACCTTCCTTCAACCCACGTGTGTATGCGCTCTGGCTCACTACAACCCACGTATGTACGTGCTCTAGCCCACTGCTTCTTGCTTACTCCTTCAGAAACTAGGCTTTCTGAACTTCCAAAACTTTCACCGTCAAGATCTCAGACTTACGAAAACTTTGATGTGTCTATGAGATCCTCCAGTCACTCTCTCTCACAATATATATTCACTACATTCTCAAGAGATATCTATCCCAAGAGACCCTTGCCTTTTATTTATACTCTCTAAGTAGCATTCTTAGAAGCATCTTCTAGGCCACTTTATCCACATAGTCACCTATTTCAAACTTTTACCAATTTGCCACTTGTCCATGTATCCAATAGCCACTTGACCACTTAACCCAGTTTCCTCATTTTAGGGTTAACGTTCTTATAACCACTTTCCATAATTAGAAATTTCTCCATTTACTTTATTATTTAAATAATCCTCCTTGACTTTGTCACTTCACTTTATTATTTAAATAATCCTCTTTGATTTTGTCACTTCACTTTATTATTTAAATAATCCACCTTCTTTGCAATCACTTTGAATTCTTTGACCTTTTGGAGCTTCAAGCCAACATATGAGGGTCCTTCAACTTTGTAAGACCATAACTCTCAAACCGTGAGGAGTTATGTGACATTACACATACCACCAGAAATGGAATGACAAGAATGGGGGGGGGGGATGAATGAGTGTGGTGCTCTTTTTCAAACTTCCATTCACAAAAATCCTTCGTTAGCAATCACCATTTACTCATTACTTGTTGATGTCATTTATAACCAGTTAAATGTGGACATACATCATCAACATATGCCAGAAACATATATCATCAATAAGTCATCACCACAAGGAGCAAAAAGAACACAAGATGTATGTAAAATTTTTCTTTTATTACGGACTACAATCCTTGGGTTATCAGTAAAAACTGAATAGAGTTACAACTCCACAAGAGCACCAACTCTACAATGAAAGACTCAACTTACACAACTCAACACCAACTAAGAAGAGGAATCAATCCTCAATAAATACCAATCTGTCAACATGTATGATACAGGAGCATCACTCCATCCAGCCATGCACCAGCCAACCAACCCACTTAGCACATTCAAAGAGCACATTCAAGTATGAGAGGTGCCATTCCTCTCACATTTTGAATTTAAAATTGTATTAAATGTATGTAAGGCTGGTAGAGCCAAAGCCATGCCTTTGAGCAGGCGTTAGGTAGAAGTAGCCTTTAATGTTTGTAAGGATGGATCTAGCTCTGATTCAGACTAGACAACCCATTCAATGTAAAGTTAATGTAATTGAATAGAGTAGGTAAGATGGAGGGAAGAGCTTGAAGATCCCTCTCATGTAAAAGATATTGGATATTATTTATAAAAAAAAAGGGGTAATTAGGAGAGCTCTGCGTGAGAGTCTATGAGAGTAGGGTAGATAGAGAGGAGAGAAGGAGCCAAGACTCTGTCAAAGTCTGAGATCAAGAACACCTTGTAAAGGAGGCATCTCATATTAATATAAAGAGAAGATTTCCTGCATGAGTATCTGTGTGGCTTTATGTGTTTATGAATGTCTTCTTGTGTTCTTTATATGCTGTGAATGTGTGTTAGTAGGTGTTTGCAGGGACATATAGATTCTTCTATCTGTGGGATCTTTGATTTCAGGTTTGGGGTTCTTTGAGGCTTCATGCCAAGAGGGTGTGACATAATGCTGCAGGTTCTGAAAGCCAGTGCATAGATGCATTCCTGAATTCTGAGGAATTTGGGCAAGGATGTGCCAGGAGGGAGCACCAGCCAAAGCCGAAGTCATTGGCTCAAGGAAGAATTCTCAAGGTTTTTGAACACCTTGGAGGTAAGACTGTGTAGAGGAGGACATAGAAGAAGAAAAAATCACTGAGGGGTTATGTAGAGCTCTACCAAGAGGGCATCAAGAAGGTGCAGATTGTGCACAGAAGAACTCTACTGTGAGTTCAAAGTGACATCAGAATCACTGAGGATTATGGAAACTCTACCAGGAGGGCATTGAGCAGGTGCCAGAGTGCATAGAGAACTCTTAGAGTTCTGAGGATATAAGAAGTGTCAAAAGAAGACCTTCACAGGGTTGTTGAACACCCTGCAAGCTCAACAAGGAGTGCTTGAGCAGGAAGTTTCCAGAGGGAATTTCCATCCTTTCAAGGAGAGAAGAGGTCGAAGAATCATTTAAGGATTCAAGGAAAACAAAGCTCAGGAGAGACAATGCCTTTGTGCACAGAGAAATAGCTGCAAGGAGTGCAGGAAGTTGGGGAAACCCTTCAAGGTTTCACAGTCCCGAAGCTCAGGAGGGAAAGCGTCTTCAAAAACGCAGGCGAGACCAAGGATACAGGGTTCACAGAGAAACAAAAGCCAATACCTTTGATACTTTGGAAATCTTCCAAGGAGGAGGAAGAAGCAAAATCCCAGGAGGGAGATACAGTTTTCGTTGATTCGGAGCTAGAGAGGAAGATATGGACCATTGAAGTTTCACGTCTAGGCAGTACAGGAGAGCGCAGTAGAAGAGAGAGATATGGGCCATCATATCTAGAAGAGATAGCCAATAGCCATCGGATCTGGGAGGATCTGCACGAGATTTAATATCGTATGCACACAGGAGAGGAACCACGAAATCCGAAAGGATCAAGGCTTGTCCATTGTTGAAGAGGGCGTGTGGCGTGTCGAGGACTATCGAGGTTCGGATATTGGGAGTCGAGAGGTAAGAGTTCAGGAGGGAGGGAAGTCGACTCACAAAGTCCAAAGACATCAGATATTGTCCATCTAGGAGGATGCGTGTCATGAGATCCTCATATCTATGGGATTCATTTCCATCTAGGAGGATGCGTGTCATGATATCCTACTATCTCAAGGATTCGACATCGGAGAGTGGAACAGGGAAGTCTTTTGACTTCGCGACTTGTGAAGTCCTGAAGGAATCGGGACCATCCATTTTGGAGGATAGGTGGTAGAGATCTGGGTCATATTGTGGTTTCAGGTATTGTGAGTTGGGAAGTGGAGGCCTTTGCTCTACAATGTCCTGAGTTGCGAGATCATGATGCGATCTGAACCATTAATTGAGGAGGAAGGAGAGTTGTGAGATCTAGCATCTCGATACATCGCGTATTGGAGGTTCAGGGTTTGGAGGAACTTCCTTTCAACTGTAGAAGTCGCGAAGTGTTGAGTGTCGAGGGCTCGGGCGAACATACGTCACATTCATTAGGTGGGGACCGTGTGGTTGACAGGTGGACACTCATCGCCTGGGAAGGAGTCAACATCCTATTGACTTATCGCACTTCGTAGATTCGCTAGAGGAGAGCACGAGAGCTCGACACCCCAACTCACGAGATTGTGAGTTGTGAGTAGTGCGAAAGGGGAGTCAACCCATCGCTGACTTATCACGTCTCGTAGATTTGTGAAAGAGGAGCAGGAAGGTTCAATTCTTCAACTCGCGAAGCTGCGAAGTTGCGAGAGGTACTGATTGCTAGCCCTAGTCGGTGGTCGTTGGTAGAAGTGCTAGCGAGAAGGGTCTATATCTGTATCGTCATCTCGAGTATTGGGAGGTTGGAAAAGAAGAGTCGAGGGTCTCGACTCATGAACTTGCGAATTGCGAGTTGTGAAAGGAGCTTGTGCCAAGGCCAGTTGTGGTCGTGTGAGGGTGAAGCTCGAGCCTAGTGCTTGTTCGCACAGGTGGAGTTTCCGAAGGACCTATGAATTCGTTGAAGGTTCCATAGGGAATCAAAGGAGCCACTTCGGCTCAAGGAGATTTGAACGATCCTATGAGCGGATTCTGGCCTGAGGGCAGGGGGTATCTGCATCAATGTACACGACCTATCAGTAGTGCAGCACGTGTATGTATGTGTCCTACCAGTAGTATAGTTCATGTATGTATGCGACTTGTTTGTATTACAACTTGCGTCTGACTTTTGAACAACTAGGGTTTTCTCTCCATGAAAAGCTCAGATCCTCTGTAGCCTTCAGTCACATTCACTTTTGTCTTTCACTGTCCAATCTGAACCATAACCAATCACAACACATCAATTCTCTCCAACAACTTACTCATGCTCCCCAGCCATACAATATGAATGCTACTCAAACATAAGTAACCAATGTATTATGGAAATCATATAAGTACTAAAACATAAGAGTGTTTCTCACTCTATCAATTAATCAACATAACCATATCACCACAATAATACCAAGAATGCCTTAAGAATTCACCATACAATAAGAAAGAGTATCCATCAAGACAACTATGTAACCATACCATAGTTTCTATGGCAGATCTGAGCCCATAGAATGCAGATCTCGAACTTGCTTCAATATTCAAGATCTTGGCATCAACTCACACTCAAGTCTCCATAACTTCATCCAATTGTATGGACTCTGCCTTCCTTGAACTCGCGTGTGTACACGCTCTAGCTCACTACAACCCGTGTATGTCCTCCTTGAATTTGTCACTTCAATTTATTATTTAAATAATTCTCTTTGATTTTGTGACTTCACTTTATTATTTAAATAATCCTCCTTCTTTGCAATCACTTTGACATCTTTGACCTTTTGGGGCTTCAAGCCAACATATGAGGGTCCTTCAACTTCATAAGGCCATAACTCTCAAACCGTGAGGAGTTATGTGACGTTCCACATACCACCAGAAATCGAATGACAAGAACTATCCATCTAGGATATTTTCATTGATAAATTCATTGATCTACATATCATTATTATACAATTAAGCATGTTTTACCTAACCATACTTCTAGGTAACTCAACCACAAAGCATCTTCCCATGAGGGTTTTCACCATAAGGGGACCACTTTTCAGTTCATCCATTTGTACTCCTTATCAAGGCAATAGTGAGTCATATTTACATCAATTCAACTATGCATCATATATCAGTGAAACCACATCGATCCATCTTCATCTATGCATCATATATCAATGACAACTCCTTGATCCATCTTCATCTATGCATCATATATCAATGATAGCTCATTGATCCATCTTCATCTATGCATGACATCATATGTCTAATATTCCACTTGAAATCAATCCATTCACATCAAGGACAACACATATTAATTCAATATGCTATGACAAGACATTGTTCCTTTGACATCAATCCTTTGGCATACAAGACATTGTTCCTTTGACATCAATCCTTTGACATCAATCAATCAATCCTTTGGCATCAATGACAACATGATCCAACATTCCCAAACTAATGTGTTGCATCTTCTAAGGACCGATCCATACCAAATCTACTTTCATTGGAATTGTTTGATGATCAATTATTTGGATGGGGATTCTCATTTTAAGCTTCCCTACAAGTTGTTGATTTTGTCTTTGCTCTTTTTCATTGTGGTAGTTTATTTGTTGGTAAGAAAAACATTGTGTATTTTCCTCTTCTCCTAGTTGTTGGTCGTAATGACTCTTGTGATTTGGATGACGATAAGACATCCAAATCTCTTGTGATTTTTCCTTGGAATCATCTTTTTTTTTAATGTTTGCATTGATTTGTCAATGTAAGAATTCTTTTGAATTTGAACATCAATTGACTTTGTATTGGTTCCTTTTTCTACTATCAAAATTTGAATGTCGGATAATTTCTCTATTGGGTCAGTCATTGTTTCCTTATTGAATAATGGTGTTTTGTGATCTATCTCTTCTTGTAAATACTTCTTATCATACTTGCGCTTTTTAATATGAGTTAATAAATCATGATTATGTCATCTTAATGTAAAAGTTTTTCCTTATTTTCTTACCTATCGTCTTTTTCTAATTCTAGATTCTCTTTTCTTTTGTCCTTTAAGATTTTAATTTGTTCAAGTAACTTCTAGTTAAGGTTCCTTAGGCAGGAGATTTCTTCCTCTTTTTCAGTTAATTTCTCCTTGAGACCTCGATTTTCTTGTTCTGAATTTGTATTCCCTTGCTTCTTGTCTTTTAACTTTTTGATTTTAACGAGTAAATTTTGATTATGATTTTTAATTGTAATATTTCTTCATTTTGTTCTAGTAAGTCTTGTTTCATTTTTTGTATTTTCGTATTTAGTTATTCACTTTGTGCAATGAGTACCCGAATATGCTCTTTGAAGTAATGCTTATCTTTATCTGTTAACCCATTAAAATATTTCTCCTTCTCAATTTCAAACTGTAATTTTTTATTGCTCGCTTTATAATGTCTTAGTTTTCCTTTCAATATTCATGATTGTATTTATGAATTATCTTAATATTCTTCCATAACAAATGATTTCCCACAAATCATACATAAGCGATTTTGATTTTTAAAAATTGTCATATGCTCAAAATCCATTTCACAAAAAGTACATTTAGTACAAAATTTACATTTATATACGAAATTGTCCTTTTTTTTTATAAGCTTGAATTGGTTTTAATATTTATTTTTTAATTTTAATCAATTTGTACCTTCAAGGTACTTTGTACTTCAAAACTTTTCTTCATCCTTCTTTTCTTTTTATCTTCCCTTTCCTCTCTCCAATAATATTAAATATATATTTCCTTTACACCTCTTTCTATACTTTATATCCACTTTAAGTAACTTTTTTTTTTATACTTTATAAAAATACTTTTATATTAAGTGATTTAATAGTGTCTTAATTAAATACCATTTTAAAAATATCACCTCAATATACGTTTATTCATTTTAAGTAACTTTTTTTTTTATACTTTATAAAAATACTTTTATATTAAGTGATTTAATAGTGTCTTAATTAAATACCATTTTAAAAATATCACCTCAATATAAGTTTACTTCTCCTTTAGCCACAAATAATATATAAAGTTATGCAATTTTTATAACTTTTAATATGGCCTTAAGATTATTTTTATAATATCCACTTGATAATTAATTTTGGATGTACAAAGTATGAGGTTTTTTTTTTTTTTTTCCTAAATAATTGGACATTTGTCTTGCTTTTACTTCTTGTAATTTCTTTCATGGTTTTTCTCTTATACTTTTTTCTCT
>SNQJ01S0052330.1:1021-19311 GCA_010110895.2 Picea sitchensis | reverse complement strand
AATCCTTGCATGAAGAAGATCAAATCCTCTTGATAGACTTGCTAGAGTCTCCAAGCTGTTGTTCAGCTAAGTCCTTCACACAATTCTTTCACCAATTCTCCAATGAATCTTGCTTAACCTTTTCCATGAGAATTCCCTCAATAGATAGGAGAGAATGAATTAGTTACTTGGATAAGAATGATCCAAAAATATCAGGGAATCCAGTACAAAGATAACCATTCGAATGCCAACCCGTCCTTCTAAAAGATTCCCTTCTAGAAACATCGAGAATTCATCTTTTTCCATGCTTTAGGAAGAGTTCGCACCCTAGCTGTTCAACACAGTGTGAGAAGTTCGCACTCTAGCTTAAGGCAGCCTGCGAGAATCATGCATTCTCGCACCCAAATATACTAGTAGCCTGCGAACCTTCTTCAAAAATGAGTTTTCTGGGAAGAGATGAAAGTAAATTTTCTCAGGAGAAAGTTCTTATGAAGAACCTGATTACACCATCATCAATACATCATCATGACGACCAAATTCATGGGTAACAACGACCCTTCATCTTCTCTATCATAGTTGAGATTATCCTCTCTGTTATAGTTTCATACTTCAACACTTTCCCATCTGTCAATTGTCTCTATGATGAATCTTCATTCCACTTGGAATTTTCCTCGAGACTCTTCGACTCCTCTGACAGTTACCCTAAGATTCTTCAAATTCTCTGGTAGATGAAATCAATCATTTTATGCAGTTACATTCAGTCTGTCTCTAGTATTTACTGAGAGAACCTCCAGGCACTCATGACTTTGTCGCCTTTTCCCTTCCTGTGAAAAACTTCACAGTGGGCATTAGATTTTTTGAGTAAGCCCCTTTCTTTCACGTGACAAGTGGTTGTGACCTGGGGCCAAGAACTAGGGTGCTTCACAATTTTACATTTCACGATCTTTTTTTGTGATTTTCCTTGAATATCCCAACTTGCGAAATCTGAAATACTCCACATCAGATCAACGGTCCATATATTTCCCTTTGATCAATGGTTGCAATCAAATCGTGATTTTGTGTTTCACGATTTCCTGCTGTGAGTTTCCTCAAATCTCTCAACTTGCAAAACTCTGAGGTGGAGCCTAGAAATGCTAGTTCCTTCCCTTCTCTTCTGCTGATGTGACCACTGGCTGTGACCACAACCTTATTTGAAAAGGTATTTCGTGATTTCGGTGATCTCTGTTGTAGAGCCTAGCAACATGATAGTTCCTCCCTTAATCTTCATCAATGAGACCATCAGCTGTGACCAGGGGCCAAGAAAGAGGGGTGCGTCGTGAATTCTCATATTGCAAACTCCTGCTATGAGTTGCCTCAAAACTCCCAACTTGTGAAACTCTGAAACTATTCAGATCAGATCAATGATCCATATCCTCGGTGATCCGATGACTTAGATCATTTCATGACTTCACATTTCACGAAATTGGAGGATGGCTCTTGGCCATTATCCTCTTCACAATTATACTGGATCCAACGGTTGCTAGTCCTTCGTGCTCTGATCCTATGACTGAGGTGTAATCTCCTCCTCTGCGCACTCCTCCTGTCTAGACTCTGATATGATGGCCATTGGGTATTCAGGATTGGTGATCCAACGACCATTGTCTCTCCTCCTCCTGAGCCTACGCATCCTCCCAACTTGGAAGAATGTCTAAGTGCCAAAGGCCTCGACCTTTTATCCTTCTGCGAGTCCTACTGAATTGGACTTCGTGTGTGCTTCTGGAAATTGCTATCTCTTTTGAGCTTCGGTAATGGAATTAACCTCAACCCTAGCACACACTTGCGCTCTGTGTACAACTATGCGCTATTCCTACTAAACTTCTCGAGCTTGGTCTTTTGTCTCTTCGCTGTTTTTCTTTCTCCGCTATGTCTTCACTTATTTTCTTTCCATGCACACTCTGCCTGTAAACCTGCTATGTCTTTACTTTTTTTCTTGCTATGCACACTTTGCCTGTAAACTTGCCAACATCATTGTTATTCTTTCCATCAACGACAAGCACACTCTTCCTGTAAACATGCCAACAATCTCCCCCTTTGGCATTTCTGGAAACCCTGAACGAATTCACTATTCTTCTTATACTATTCTTCTTAGACCTCCAACTGTAGCATTCAGACCAGACCTTTTCTCCCCCTTTGACATCAATGTCAAAGAAAACATGCTCTCCCTGAGCTGTTGCAGTATGGTGCGTAGGTATCATATATTCAACCAATAAATACTCCCCCTAACAGGATGGACTCTCTTAGGTTGATAACGGGGTCACGCCCAACTTCTGGAGAAGATATTCAAAAGGTGTCTTGGCTAGGGGTTTAGTAAAGATGTCTGTGATTTTTTCTGTGGAAGGAATGTAATATCGAACATCTTTGTTTGTAACCTGCTCTTTGAGAAAATGATACTTTATTAGGATATGTTTCGTCTTTGAATGGAGAACAGGATTCTTCGAGACACTAATGGAATTGGTTTTATCATGGTGAAGTGGAATTGGGTCAGTATAAGTTACCATCAAATCTGCAAGAGTTTGTAACATACATAAAATATGAGTGCAACAAGTAGCAACAACAATTTACTCTGCCTCTGTAGTTGATAGTGAGATAGATCCCTTCTTTTTACTAATCCATGCTAGTAACAAATCTCCTAAGAAGAATGCACCTCCACTGGTGCTCTTTCTCTCATCCAAATAATTTACCCAATCAATATCTGAATATGATGTTAATTGTAAGTTCTGACTTCTAGGATACCAAAGACCATAAGTCATTATACCCTTCAAATATTTGAAGATCCCATTGATAGCTGCTAAATGACTTTGTTTAGGGGTAGACTAATAACAACCTACCATTCCAACAAACTTCATTATATTAGGATGAGATGCTATGATGTACAAAAGACTTCCTATCATTGATCAATATGTTCTTTGATCAACATCAGGTGAAGTATCATCTTTACTAAGCTTGCAACCAAACACCATAGGTGTACCAACAGGAGAGGAATCTTCCATCTGAAACCTCTTTAACATCTCTTTCAAATACTTCTCTTGTGAGATAAATATCCATGCAGAACTCTGATTGATTCGTAAACCAAGAAAATATGACAGTTCTCCTATCATGGACATCTCAAACTCAGTCTTCATTGAATTAGGAAACTACTGAAATGAAAGGTCATTAGTGCATCCAAAGATAATGTCATCTACATAAACCAAAACAACTAATAAATCATCACCTTCATATTTTGTATATAGATTACTATCAACGGTACCTTTCTTGAACCCTTGTCATGTAGAAATTTGTCCATTCTATGATACCAATCTCGTGGTGCCTGTTTCAGTCCAACTTAGATACATAGTTAGGATTATCTGTTAGTGAAAATCCTTCATCTTTCTCCATGTATACTTCTTCTTCTAGGTCTCCATTAAGAAAGGCTGACTTAACATCCATATGATATACTTTAAAGTTCTTATGGCATGCATAGGCCAGAACCATTATGATGGCTTCCAATCTTGCCATTGGTGCAAAATTTTCATCAAAATCTTGTCCTTCAACTTGTGCATACCCCTTATAGACCAATATGGATTTATTCTTAACAATTTGTCCTTGTTCATTTGTTTTATTCTTAAACACCCATTTGGATCCAATTACATTCTTAACAATTTTCAACTTAGATACATAGTTAGGATTATCTGTCAGTGAAAATCCTTCATCTTTCTCCATGTATACTTCTTCTTCTAGGTCTCCATTAAGAAAGGTTGAATTAACATCCATATGATATACTTTAAAGTTCTTATGGCATGCATAGGCCAGAACCATTTTGATGGCTTCCAATCTTGCCATTGGTGCAAAATTTTCATCAAAATCTTGTCCTTCAACTTGTGCATACCCCTTATAGACCAATATGGCTTTATTCTTAACAATTTGTCCTTGTCCATTTGTTTTATTCTTAAACACCCATTTGGATCCAATTACATTCTTATCTGCAGGTCTAGGAACAAGTTCCCAAGTATTGTTCTTCTCAATTTGAGCCAGTTCCTCATTCATTGATTTTAACCAATTTTCATCTTCACTGGCTTCATTGAAGTTCTTGGGTTCCACCATGGATATGAAGGATATATGTGATTTCTTAGTTTTTTTTATTATCCTTCTCCTAGTTTGTACACCTTTATATTTCTCACCAATTATCTGACTTGCAGGATGATTCTTTTGAGTAATTTTGGAGGAAGGAGTTGATGTTGTTTGTTGATTTGAGTCTGCCTGAGTATTTGCATCTTCATTTGGCTCAGAGTCTTCTTGTTCTAATTCTTGGACATGTTCATCTTCAACTTCACCTATATTCTTTGTTGTTGATTTAGTATTGCTCACCTCTCTTACTGGGACTCCTTCATCAACCTTTAAATCAATACAATCAACTAATTTATGCAATCTTTTATTAAAGCACATGTATCCTTTATTGTTGGTAGAATATCCTAAAAAGATGCCTTCATCATCCCTATCATCATACTTACCAAGGTTTTCATTAGTATTCTTTATGTAGCACTTACCCCCAAAGACTTTGAAGTGTTTGATTGAAGTAGGTCTTCCATACCACAGTTCATAAGGTGTCTTGTCACTATGTGGTCTGAGGTGGGCTTTGTTAAGAATATGGACTGATGTGTGTATTTCTTCTACCCAGTAAGTTTGACCAATGTTCTTCGCATTCATCATTGACCTGGCCATTTGCTGAACTATTCTATTTTCCCTCTCAACTACATTTTGTTGTGGAGTTCCTATGATTGTGTATTATCTCTTGATCCCATGTTTATCACAAAATTACTTGAAATCACTTGACATAAATTCTCCTCCTCTGTCTGACCTTGCTTCCTTTAACCTCTTTCCTATTTGATTCTTAGTTAAAGCCTTAAATATTTTAAATTTCTTAAATGCTTCAGCTTTTTATTTGAGAAAATCAACCCAAGTAAGTCTGGAGTAATCATCAATGATCAACATAAAGTAGTTTTCCTTCCCTGTGCCTTCCTGTCTTGATGGTCCACATAAATCCATATGAACTAATTGGAGTGGTTTCTCTGTTGAAGTAGGTCTCTTGGAATTAAACCATGTCCTGATTAGCTTTCCTACTTGGAAAGGTTTACACATAGAATTTTGTGGTTTTGATATTCTTGGAAGATATTTTACTACCTCAATATTTTTGAGCTTGATTAAGAGATCAAACTTTAGATGTCCAAGTCTCCTATGCCATAACCAACTTTCATCATGTTTTATTAGATGACACTCTTCTCTATCTTATTTAAGCACATATACATTATTATATGTCCTTATGCCTTTAGCCACCACTTGTACTGAGTTTACAAACTTTATCTTGCAATCCTTGGAAGTGAACACCATTTCACATCCTCTGTCACACATTTGACGTACTCTGAGCAAATTATGTCTCAACCCATCTACAAGCAAAACATCCTGGGCTTTTCTTTTACCATTACTCAAACTCACCATCCCTTTACCCTTGATTTTACCAGGAGCATCATTTCCAAAGGTTACATTTCCTAATTTTATTTCACTTAGAGACATAAACTTACTTTTGTCTCCTGTCATATGTTTGAAGCATCCACTCTCAATATACCAGGGGTTCGTTTGTCTTTGAGATGACAAAACTAATACACACTTGTCATTTTCTTTCTTATTCCAAACCTTGACATTTTTAGCAGAGGGATTCAGATCTGACTCATAGTTTCGTAAGCGACAGTCTGTAGCTTTATGTCCATAATTATGACAGGTGTAACATTCTGGTCCATTGAATAAAGTATCATAACGATTGTTATGCTTAACTTGTGTCCTTTTCCCAGCCATCACATGATTTTCAGTTTGTGATTGTTTGTTACTTGGTTGTATCATTCTTTGATGCGACAGATATCTATTCCTTGAGTGTTTTGATTGCTCATATCTAAATCTTAAAGAACAGTTTACAACTTGTGACCAAAGTTAGAACGGAAAAAAAAATAATCTTAGAAAAATCCTTTGTACCTGGAAAATGGATGTCTTCTTTGAGCATGCCAATTTCTTCCATGCTGATGATTTCTTTGTTCTACAGATTCAGTTCTGGTACTTTTTCTTTGACTCTTCCTCGGTGGTTGATTATCTTCCTCTGTTTCTCCATATTTGTTGTTGTCAATGAATGTAGATTTGACAAACTTGATGGATTCTTTGTTGCTTGGTTGACTACAGCTTGATCCTTCTTTATAACCCAAACCAGTTTTCAATTTTGGATTCCTTTGCTGATTCAAAATGGTGGTTAATCCTTCTGAGGCTTTAATTCTNTCTCTTTTTTTTTTTTTACTACCTATTCTTCCAAGGCTTCACATATTGCCTTCTTTTCTGATAACTATTGTTTCAGGATGTCCTCTATCTTCTTTTCCTCTTCTAACTCCACCTTTAGCAGGGAAAAGTCTTCATCAGGTTTTTTAGCATTCTTTTCAAACTGCATCAACAACTATTTTTGTTTTCTCTTCTCGAGTCTGAGTCTGTCAATCTCTTCTAAGGCACTGATTAGTCCACCTTCCATATCAACCACAACTTCTTCATCATTAGCGTCACTTCCTGTGTTTTAATTATCATAATCCTCTTTGTCCATAAGCACAAAGTCATTAACCTTATCTTCACAGGAAGATTCATTTTCTGTGTCTTCTGAAGAGTCATCATTGTTTACACATAAACTTTTCTTTTTACCGAATATCCTAGGTTTGTACTTCTTTTCACCTTCAGAATTCTGGTCCTAATTCTTGTGTGGACACTTAGATGCAAAGTGACCTATATTTCCACTATTAAAAAAATTGAACGGAAACTTTCCTTGATACTTTCCTGATCCTTTCTCTAGTCTTCTCATAAATTTTGCTTCAATTTCATCAGGCTCAGATTCCTCATTCGTATCTGCTCTAAAAGAAGCTTCTCTAGTGTTGGATTTATCTTTATCTATCCTCATTTCATATGCAGTCAACGTTCCTAGAAGTTGATAAAAAGACAAATATTTTAGATCATTAAGTTCTTCTATAGCAGATACCTTTGGGTTGAACCTATCTGGTAGAGATCTCAAAATTTTTTGAACTAAATAGGCTTCCTCAATTTTTTCACCCAGAGATTTCATTTCATTTACTATTTCTTCAACTCTCAGAAAGTACTTCCCAATAGTTTCATATTATTTCATCTGTAGTTGTTTAAACTGTACTCTGTAGGTTTGAAACTTGGCATCTGTAACGACCCTTGTTAAATAGGTGTACATGATTATTAATTATAATTAATTTAATAATATAACTGTCTTAAAAGATTAGCTAAACCATAATTATTTCTTAAAATAACATTAACTAATTAATTATTATTAATTAGTTATTCATGATTGTTAATGATTCATTTAAGTATTAATTAATTCATTGATTAATAGGGTAAATAAATAAAAGAAGGATAATAAATTATTTTATTAAATGAATTTACGTACCCGATACGGGATAACATATTAACTACAAGGGATAAGATATTAAATAAAGGGGATAAGGGGCATTAACGGGAATGGATAAGGAGGTAATAAATGAGTTAGGTAGGGAGTAAATGAGGGGAGGAGTCGGTGAAGGAGGGATAAGGAAGGGAAGGAGTTTGACGGGAGGTATTCCACGGAAGGTTGGTGATGAATTTTGGGAGCTCTGGATTTTATTAGTGCACCGGGGTTGTTGGGGGTTTTGGGCACGGGGGCCAGGATATCCGTTGATATCCTAGAGCTAGGGAGCTACCTAGTTGGCAGGGAGGAACGATTTTGGGCAGTGTTTTGCAGAAGCGGTCAAGGAGGCAAGTGACGGACAAACGAAGGTTATTAACATCAGGTTTAGGTATTCTTTGAAATTATGGATTTTTGATTAATCCCTTATAAAATTTTATTATTATGGATGAATTTGCATACGAATGAGCTAAATTATAGAAATTCTTGAATTTTACTACTAAGTATAAAATAATTGGTTGTTTAATTCATTCGGCTCCTACAACATCCTTTACCTTCATAACTTCTAATGAGTTTGTCCCACATGTCTTTGGCAGTTTCTAAGTGCATAACTTTTAAAAATTCTTCTTCTGCAAGCCCACTCAGAATAACATTCATAGCCTTAGTGTTGAAGCTGATTCTAGCTTGTCATCCTTATTAGCTAGTACAACTAGCTTTACATAACCAGTCTCTACCAAATCCCATACATCTGCACTTAAAGCCATTATGTAGGTTCTCATCCTAACTTTCCATAAGGAAAATTTTGTTCCATTGAACAAAGGGGACTTATGGGTTGAATTTCCTTCATGGCTCGACATGTTTAAGATTACTGATCTACCTTCAAATAAAAGGAACTAGATCTCATACCAATTGTTGGGCAACTGAGAGGGGGGCTGAATCAATTATCCCCACTCTTAAACAATTATTCCTATTTTAAACTCTTTACAGAACACTCAATGAAAATCACAATAATGTAGAAATATAAGCAATAGAATATTCAACATCAATCACACACATGAAATATACATAGACATATATTTACTGAGGAAACCCATAAAGGGAAAAACCTCTTCTTCTTGATATGATAAGTAATCCTTATTTTCTGTACATTATCATTCTTATGAGAACCAACTCATTGTGAGGCTACAACCTCTGTTTTGTAAGATGCAACTTGCTGAGAGCACCAACTCTCTGGTTTCTCTAGGATCCACTAGAAGGAAGCACCAACTCCCTGGTTTCTCTAGCACCTACTAGAAGGAAGCACCAACTCCCTAAGTGTTCCAATGCCAACTGGATGGAAGCACCAACTTCTAGTCACACAAGCACCGACCTGTATAATAGAGAACAATAGTTCTCCATTGCACCACCCTACCACCCTGGTTTTTCTGGCTGCAACCAGATCGAAGCTACAACTCCCTATGTTCAAGCACCCACTTGAAACTATGAGGACACCAATCCTCCCTAGAACCTCCCTTCGACCCTGAAATATAAATCTTCTCTTTTTATAAATTTATCAGAGTGATACATCATTTATCTATGGATTACTAGTCTCATCATTGTTTTTCTACACTGATTTTCTCTGCCTGCATTAGTGTCTCTCTCCTTGCATCTGCTGCGCTTTCTGTTCTTCTCTCAGATATGCATTTATGTTCCTTGCTTCTTCTGTGCTTCAGTTCCTGCACATCGCATGCTTATACCTGCATGAATCACACTCAACAACAACACCCATCTCTTCTCTATTATGTATTTTTTTATTCACTATTCACCAACTACCTCCTATGCGCTATGCCTCTGCATGTTTTTCACTACATCATTGTTCTTCCCTACAGGTTGTTCACTCCATCTCTTTCTCACGACTGCATGGCTAACTAACCGACTACCTTCACTTCTTTGTTCTTCATATATCTATCATGCCAAGTCATCTGCCATATCATACACCTAACTCTTCGTCCTCTCTGGAAATTATGTTAAATCTATTCTACATCAGTAGCCTTTATGCTGAGACTATTCATCGTCAATGGTTGGTCCAGATATTATTTGCCTTTTTCTGGCATTGCAACCCTTCGTCTTCTCTATCAAAGTTGAGTTTATCCTCTCTGTTATAGTTATAGACTTCAACACTTTCCCATCTGTCAATTGTCTCTATGATGAGTCTTCATTCCACTTGGAATTTTCCTCGAGATTCTTTGGATCCTCTCGCAGTCACCCTGAGATTCTTAGAATTCTTTGGTAGATGCAATCAGTCATTTTCTGCAATTACAATTAGCCTGTCTCTAGAAGTTACTTGGAGAACCTCCATGCGCTCATGACTTTGGAACCTTTTCCCTTCCTGAGAAAAAATTCACAGTGGGTGTTATCTTTTTTGACTAAGCCCCTTTCTTTCATGTGACCAGTGGTTGTGACCTGGGGACAAACACTAGGGTGTTTCACAATTTTGCGTTTCGTGATATTTTGCTGCAAGTTGACTTGAATCTCTCAACTCGTGAAATCCGAAATAATCCACATTGGATCAACGGTCCAGATCTTTCCCTTTGATCAATGACTGTGATGAAATCGCGATTTCGCATTTTGCAATTTCCTACTGTGAGTTGCCTCGAATCTCTCAACTCGCGAAATTCTGAGGTGGAGCCTAGAAATGCTATATCCTTCCCTTATCTTCCATTTATATGATCACTGACTGTGACCAAAACCTTATTCGAAAAGGCATTTTGCAATTTTGGCGATCTACATTGTAGAGCCTAGCGACGTGCTAGCTCCTCCCTTAATCTTCATCAATGATACCACCAGCTGTGACCAGGGGCCAAGAAAGAGGGGTGCATCGTGATTTATCATGTCGTGAAATCCTACTATGAGTTGCCTCAAAACTCCCAACATGTGAAACTCCGAAATGATTCATATCAAATCAACGGTCCATATCCTCGGTGATTCGACGACTCAGATCATTTTGCGACTTCTCATTTCGTGGAATTGGAGGATGTCTCTTGGCCATTATCCTCTTCGCAGTTATACTGGATCCAACGGTTGATAGTCCTTCACGCTTCTATCCTATGGCTGAGGTCTAATATCCTCCTCTGCGCAGTCCTCCTATCTGGACTCTGATCTAACGACCATCGGGTATTCAGGATTGGTGATCCAACGACCACTTTCACTCCTCCTCCTGATCTTACGCATCCTCCCGACTTGGAAGAATTTCTTAGTGCCAAAGGCCTCGACCTTTGATCCTTCTACGAGTCCTGATGACTTGGACCTCATCTACACTTCTGAAAACTACTATCTCTTATGAGCTTTGGTAATTGAATTATCCTCGACCTTGGTGCACACTTACACTCTGCGTACAATTCTGCGTTATTCCTCCTGTACATCTCGAGCTTGCTTTTTTGTGTCTTTGTTGTTGTTCTTGCTCCACTGTGTATTCACTGTTGTTCTTCATTTTTTTTCTTTCCATACACACTCTACCTGTAAACCTGTTGTGTCTTTGTTTTTTTTCTTTCTATCCACACTCTACCTGTAAACCTGCCAACATCGTTGTTGTTCTTGCCATCAGTGACAAGCAGACTGTTCTTGTAAACATGCCAACATCCAATACTTAGATTATTTTCATATATCTGCCTCCATGTACCTGCCACCATGATAGTACACTTCACCTACCACTACATCATCTAACACGTGGCCCTTACCATGTCATGCTGACATCAACATACAGAAAAATACCGAAATATTTCCAATTTCACATATTTTCCAAAATTCCAAAAATGCTCAAATTCACCCAAAAATGAAATTACTTCTTGGGTTTTCATTAGATCTCTTTGAATAAGTTTAGTACAATCAATTCAATCCTTTTACCCAAATGTTTTTTCACCTCTTTCAAATTCGACTCTTTCACTTCAAATTTTCCATTATTTGCTGCAAGAAATTGGGGCTTTTTGAATTTTCCCAATTTCATTCCTTTTCACCATGGTCACTATGCAACCATTAAAATTTTCAAATTCATTCAACTAAACACAAATTGAACCTCTAAATCCACCAATTACTTGGGTGCACAGTCAATAGACATTTCAGCCATGAAACTTTCTTCAATTTCGAGAATTGGGAAATTTATTTAACCAATTTCACTCACTCAGCCATAGACTTATGTTGACTTCAAATATGACCCATTACATGTTTTAATTTTCTCATAAAGATATTAAAATAGGAAAATCTCATCCTTAGACCAAATTTCCCAAATTCCCCATGAATTTTAACAACAAAAATTGGATATTTGGTCTAATTTCATCTAGCTGCTCCCGATTTCTCCACGGAAAGACTGTAAACTCAAAATTCAAGCATCTACATAACCGAATTTGTTCATTCTGCCAATAAAATTTGGAAATTTCCATTGTTTGGTTAAATTTCCCCAACCTTCTTGTCAAATTCCTCTCAATTTCACTGTAACATTTTTTCAAACAATTTTCTTGAAAACTCGGTAATTTCACTTATTCACTTAGTTGAATGGCCCATGCAGGCGCTGTGTTGAAATTTGGGCTATGATACCAATTTGTAACATACCCAAAGACCAACTGGGATATGCCACTTAAAAATTCTAAACTCAGATACCATTTTGTAACAAACCCATTATCAGGGACTCAACAAAATTGTTCTTGTAATGTTCCCAACCCCAAGCTGGACATGCCACATAAAATTGCAAATTTTGATACCATTAAATTAAATACTCAATTCTACATATGAACATAGATAAGCGGAAATATTAAAAACATGCATGCAACATTAACAATTCATATATAGAATTTAACAACAAATATTCCATGACAAAACCCATAATTGCACACACAGTAATTGAAATAATCACATGAGTGACATGTATCTGACAAAATAAACACCAATTGCATGCATTCCTTCCACGTTCCTCCCAGCCTTAGACCACACTGCTCATAACTCTCACCAGTGGGTCACCCCTGAGCTAGGAATAAACTCTACCAGCGAAAAGAGATATCCTAAGCCAATCTAAGGTATGATAAGCAACATAGTTTTTCAATCCAAGGTGACTAACTACTACAACCTATAGTCTCTTATTTCCCACATGCCTGTCCCACCCCAGGAAGTGTGCCCCTTCTCTCATAAAAGATCCCTCAGCTTACCCACTTCCCTTCTAGGGATTCAAAAACATGTTGGATAGGAAGTCTCAGAGCCCTATAACTATTTCCCAATGCACCAGGGAACAATTCTGGGTAGTTTCTTTCTTAGAGAAATTACTCACGGGCCTGAAAACCCACTTCTTCCATCCTACGGGCCTGAAAACCTGCTTCTTCAATTAATATGCTAAGCTAACAATACAAGTACATGTTCCTTGTTACAGTTCTGTATCGTAAGGTACAATTCACAATTGGCTTCGTGAAGGAATAATCAATAATACTCCTCCCATCACACTATATTTCCCAATATGTGTGTGTGAGTGTGTGTGTGTGAGTGTGTATCCTTTAAGACACTTGGCACCCAAGGGAATCCCTTGTCCCTACTTTAAAACTTAGGATGTATATCCATATCCATTAATTTAGCTTTAAGGAATACTAATATAATATTCCATTGGGATTAAGCCCCCTAGATTAGCCCCTTCCTAGACTCTTAGCCCCCCTTTCCCTTTCTAGTGGAATTTATCCCCCCATACTCATTTGTGAATTGGTCTACAACAATGGTGTGTTTTCATTAATAATATGAGTATTCACATATTAAAATAATAGGCTCACTAGCCTTTAGTATCTAGGCTCTCTGGCCTACTAATCACATAAGCCTTCTAGCCTATAACAACCTGTCTCATGAGCCTATAAAACATTTTTACATTTACCATTGGGTATTGACCCCTGTATTACAACATAGGAACTTTTGGCTCAAAATATCCTAGCTCGCCAGCCTATATGTTCACTTACATTTATATGTACAATTGAGGTTCGGCCTAGGGGTATTACATAATGACTCTAGACTTTGGACAAGGATTTGAGAAAAACATTATAGCAAGACATCCTCCCCTTCTCAACAAATTCTTGAGCATTCTTAAGTTCTTTTGATTGTTCTAAAGGTCCTTCTCATGAATGGATTAGTGTATGGGGGGGTTTTACAAAAAAACTACTTCTCTACCTTAAAGAAATAAATGAAATAAAAAACAAACACACCACACCAAAACAACTTAAAGAAAACTCTGATCATGTACTCTAATTTCCTCATGTTACTAAGAATCCATTGTCACCAAGTTATTTGTTGACATGAGTTATCTTTTCTTTCCATGAATTAAAAAAAAGAAAAAACTTGCATAAAAGGAAAAACACATACAGTGCCAACATGACAAGGTCTAAGAGAAACTAACTAAAGTGCATGTGTGGGTTCTTACCTCTCTACTCTTTCTCCTCCTCCAAGTTGTAAATGTTGGTGAAAAAAAAATCATGAACAGAAATATAAAAGTGAAAGAAATAAATAACCAAACTACCAATGCTATAAACCCTTAAGCATATCCCTGACAATGGCACCAAATATGTAAAAAAAACTATATGTATAATTTATGTTACATTTTATTATCAATCCGAGGGCGTAATCTTGTGAGATGAAAACACAATCTGTGTAGGATCATATCCTAATATAAATCCTATGTGCAAAAAACAATGAAGTAATCACATAATTAATCCTTCTCGAGGCTAATGACTCTTTAAATCAAGGATCAAGATGATTAGTAGTTTTTTAAAATGCAAATCACAACAACTTTCTGCAATCGATGATTGTTGTTGTGATAGGTACTTTGTTCCTAGTCTATTGATTTGATCATTAAGAGTTTTTTCTCATAAATGAACATGCATTTGTGATAAGGAAATAATACTAAAATATTAAACAAATTCAAATCTATTTACACATTTAGACTTCATCATACTTGATTACTCTGGAATAAGCAAAGTAATGGGTGATTGTAGAAATATAGGTTCCAACAATATTTTGTAATATGAAATTACTTTGTTGCAAAGATACTCTATCGATGTCACATGATTATATTCCTTGAAGTTTATGCCAAGGGAAAAGTATGTAATATGAAAATAAGAACACTCCAGACCAACATTAAATTAAACTGAAATCAAATCAAATGAACTCATGCTAGTCAATAAAGTTATCTTTTCTATAAGAAATGGAAATGCATAAGGAAGCTACAAGAATGTAAACGTCCAAATAATTGGTTAAAATTGACACACAATTTAAAAATGCAGAAAAGAAATCTAAATGAGCTGTTACTTCTGAGATGAAAGGGGTCCTGCCTCCACTTAGAATCATTCCTTTCACATAGGTATAAACTCATAAGATCAACAATTTATGTGCATAAGAAATCAATATTTCATTCTAAAATGAAAAGAAGTACACATTGTCTAAACAAGTCTCAGTCCTATACCCTTCATTCAATTTCTCCCCCTCTCTATCATCATCACCTTTATTTTTTATAGGATTACATTACAAAGGGAATGGGCATCGTTGGATCACTCCATCCCATATCAAGTTGTTTCATACCAAAGATACACAGAAGAGTACATTGATGAGCGGGGTGCTCCATTTGGCATGTGGTTTGAAGAATGGACACAACAAAAAATATTTGAGATTCACTTTTATGAAGCACCCACACATCCCTCATCATGCACTTTTTGAGGAATTTTCCTATGTGTCAACTAACTGGGCACATTCTTCACAAAACCCATGTTACAAAATCTCCTCATCGATAAAAAATGTGTGTAAATATTGTTATCTTTATGGATGCTTCCATATTTGACTGGAAGTGTTAATCATGAGTTGGAGGTGGCCATGCTAGATCTGGGTACGGAATAGGTAACATAAAACCATGTAAATGGGGCTAGGAACAAAACCTACGTTTCATAATTTCACCTGGAGTTGCATATATATGCTGACCTTGAAGGTTGTTATCGGAATTCTCTCTTTGAGTGCAAGAAATTTATGTGTAAACCATCATTAATAAAATCAGACATAATTTTCCTTAATTAATTAAAAATCAAGGAAATATATCACAATTAACCACTTGAGCATATGGAGGTCTATTATGGTGTTTTCGTGGAGATTGTAGGAATGTTTATAAATGAGTGGAGGGTGAGGTGAAAAGAATGAATTAAATGATGGAAAAGGTGAAAAAATAATGACCCAACATGGTTCACAATGAGTTTTCGTTAGCAAAGAACTAGGAAAAGAATTAGAGGCGTTCATTAATTCCTTTTACACAAAAGGAACAAAATTTAAAGAATGATTCTCCTAAAATTTCAAGGGATAAAAGGTCAACTCTAATATAAATTAATTAAAAATAATAATGTGTTAATATTTGAAAAATAAATTCATCACTTTCAAGAAAAGGGGCAGTCTCCTTCTGTTTTCTTTTGAAATTAAAATCACGTATAATAATCTCAATTCCACTTTAAAAATATGGTTAAAAGATTAATGCATAAGGTGTACGGTTGACTTGATCACTAAGTCATTTTTAACTATTTTATGTAAAAAACAAATTGAAAATAACATAGTTACCAACTTGACAAAAACTCATCAATAGTTATTAACTCGATGAAAACCCTTGTGGCTAACTTTCTCCCCTTTTTCAAAATGTCGTACTACAGTTAACACCACTTTTTTGCAAGGTTACAACTATCAAATTTTGCAACCACAACCTTAATAGTGTTGTAATGTTGTCGAAATTAAAATAAACCTCCAAAACGAAAAGTGGTGCAAACAACAACATCATTTTCTATTCTCGAGATTAAAACTAGAACTTCTTGGAAACCTCCGAACTTGAAAATTAGTATCATTGCAAAAAAAACCTCAAAATCAACCCTTGAATCGAAAAGTAGTGTTGTCAATTGATCTGAAGTGGGTCCAAACTAAAAATGGTCATGACACAGGAAATGAAAGACAACATGGCATAGAAGAAAAGTTATGTAAAACAATGCAGATGCAAATTGAATAAGACAAACGAGGATGTGAGTTTCCACCAATGGACAAGGTTTTATTCCCAAAGGGATGATGCCATTGAAATATCATGTGGGTCGAGATATACAAAGCTTACATTTGTTCCAAGTGGTTGAATTCCAATTAGCACTTTCCCTGAAGCCTGTTATGGATTCATGTAACCTCCTTGTTAAATATGCATTTAGTTGCACATCACTATCCTTATTCATTATCTAGATGTTGAATATATTTCTAAAATGGAAATAGACAAGGACAATTAAGAATTGAATTAATTTCCCCAAATCTAGGGATGGATTTGTTAAACCCATTGGTAACCAATATCCTAGTTCGAATTGCCATATTTGTCATATTTTTTCTCTTGACTATGAGAGTAAGTAGCATCATGTGTTTACATTCCCCCCATTATGTGTCAACCATTTTCCAGAGACAAATTGTCCATAGTGGCATGCACTATGCTTATTAATTCTTCAAGATTTATCACACCATGAGTAGGAAGAGACCCATGATGAGTATATTGGCTTAAAGGTAGGTGACTATTCTCTTTTTTGGGGACTTTCTTCTTCATGAGTCTCTTTGATGCTCACAATTTTGATGCATTGTTTTTCTTGCTTGTATGTAATCCATGGAATTGTTGCATCAAGAGGAGAAAGACATAACATCTCAATATTGAAGATATTGTAATATTTGTCCCATATATATTTTTATTAACGTTAATATAAGGGCATGCGCAAGCTAATGATGGTCTCTCATGATGCGTTAGTGGCAATGAAAACATGGAAAAACAACAATCTGTTAAATTGAAGGGATTATTCAAGGTACTTTTACAATGAATTTGAATATGGTGTAACAATATGAAACCTAGGAAATTGAATGTAATTTCTGAATATACAACTTTTATTCATATAAATTGTGAATAACTATGTGGAATTTTAATTTTTCTAAAATCGGTATGTTATTTTTCCAGCAAAATATAAGGTATATGTTTTTATTCATGTAGGTATTGAGTACCTTAATGATGAAATTTCATTCCAAAAACTTGTATGATTGTAGAGAAACTGTTTTTCTAGTGTGATGTATTTTTTGGAAATTTATTATATTTTTTAAATTATGAAAGTCAATATATCCTTGAAATTGCAACACCTTTTGTTCATGCAGGATAAGAGGATCTTAACATGATCAAAATACTTTGTTTTCTTTTAATATCATAGATATTTGTCTCCTATAGTATGGATTATAACTAATTTTAGAAATGTTTAAGGAAAAAAAAGGTTATAGGATAAATAAGAGAGGTATGTATTATAGGATTTTGATATATATGAAAACAAAAATATATTAAAAATAATAAACAATATTAATTAAAAATAAAACTGTAGATTTGAAATCTATATATCTGACTCTATTTATGTTTGTAGTTTCATCAACAACAAGTTTCTGTAGCCTATAGAAAAACAATTTCAAAAAATGAAATATAGATATGTATTAATAAAATTGGAGATTTTTATGTATTTGTAGACCGAACCACTAGGTTTGTCATCCTGAACCTAAATCCAAGGGAACCAACTCGACAAACACATATGCTATATTTGTCACTCCCTCTTTAAAAAAATTGAAATTCAAATAATGTGCATGCTCTTTAGGAATGTGCACACATTCCTAAAGCACACATGCATTTCTAAAGTGCGCCCATGTTCCCAAAACACACGCACGTTATTAGAAACAAAAACACACATGTATTCCTATTAACACAAAGTAATTCTCTCTCTCTCTCTCTCTCTCTCTCTCTCTCTCT